>MU189993.1:13274-37692 GCA_016904865.1 Pissodes strobi
ACCTGGAGCAAAACTATATACCTCGCCTATATTAGTTGTGTCATTAGGAGGATCAAATTTCTCTAAGCGGAATTTCAAAAAAAGAAACAGGATCACAGAAGCGCGTGCAGTTAAAATTTCGAAAACATATGGAGAAAAACTGTATTCCCCGCCTATATGTTTCTCAATAATAAATGCATCATTAAAATGATAAAATATACCTGGAGCAAAACTATGTATCTCGCCTATATTAGTTGTGTCATTAGGAGGAAATTTCTCTAAGCGGAATTTCAAAAAAGATCAGAACTCAGAAGCGCGTGGAAGAAAAATTTCGGATGAACAACGGCTAGATTCAAGAGCTTTTAAAGCTGATGCTTGACTGTCCGAGAAAATTTTGATTGACTTGCCTTTCCAGTTTCTATCGATGAGCCACTGTGCAATCATATCAATGGCCTTAACTTCAGCCTGAAAAATGGTTGCATGTTTGCATAGGGAACACTTAAGTTCAACTTTACCACTTTTATTCCATGCAGCGGCTCCTGTACCATCATTGGTCTTGGAGCCGTCAGTGAACTAACTATTCTCTGTTATTCTCAGATGTTCCGAATCTTTTGCCCATTGGTTCCTCTCTGATGGGAGGAGGTCATAGGCATGGTAATAGGTAGTTTTGGTAGGCATAGCATCTGATGGTAGATCCAACACACTGTCCTGCTCATTGGTATTTTTCAGCCTGTTGGGCACCATGATGATCGCCTGCGGATTGTTGATCACCGCTTGTGTCAATCTATACGTCGCCCATCTGGCCTCCTTCTCCAGTACTATTTGGAGAAGTGGCAGATTCAGAAGACACTCAAGCGCTGCCGTGAGTGTAGTGTAAAAAGACACACTTGTCTATGTAAGGTAGATAATTTGATTCTCGCGGAGCTCTGTAAGCTCTTAGAGTACCAATCTACTGCTCCAAATATGTTATCATTGGTCTTATGACCGCAATATAGAGCCAGTGAATTTGTTTGGGATGTATGCCCCATGTTTTGTCACAAATACGTCTACAGGTCCATAATGACAGTTTCGCTTTTGCGGTAATTTTATCCAGATGCGCATTACAGCTAAGTGTTTTATCTAAGGTAATTCCCAGATACTTCACTGTATTCGCAAATGAGATAGTTTGTCCTTTGAGTGAAGGTGGTCTTAGGTCTTCCAGCCTTTTCTTTCATATGAACGGTACTATAACTGTTTTGTGTGGATTCACCGATAGTTGTTCCGTTTCACACCAGTCATAGACCACAGTTAGCACCTGTTGCAGATCCTCTGAGATATTTCTTTGAGAGTTGCTTCTAATCAGTATTACTAGATTATCCGCATATGCCTGCACCTCCACATCCCACAGCGAGAGAACCGCCAATAGACTATCCATCAGGAGAGACCACAGAAGGGGCGAAAAAACCCCGCCCTGCGGACATACCCTAACACCCCTGAATCTGTAGTGCTTACTCTGCAATTTAACATACTTCCAATCCATTCCTTATTTGTGGTTCAACCCCTCTTTCAGCTAATGCTGTGTATAAGGAGTTTGGTAATGCATTATTGAATGTTCCTTCAATGTCTAAGAACACACCCATCGCGATAGTCCTGCTGTTTAACGCTTGCGTTATGTTCCCGACAAGGTTGTTTAGTGCTAGTTCTGTAGATTGGCCGGCCTGATACGCATATTGGTGAGCATTTAGTGGATACTCACCAAGTGCACCTGGTGCACCCTTTCTAGTGTGCACGTCGAGTATCTTTTCCATGCATTTCAACAGAAAGGAGGTCGGACTTATGGGTCTCCATGAGTTAGGTGTTGATTCCCTACGTCTCATCTTTGGGATGTACACCACTCTGATTTTAGTTTAGCTGCTGGGTATATAATTACTCGATAGGCCGGCTCTAAAAAGTTTAAATAAGAACGGTGTAAATACCTCCAGACCGTTCTGCAGCAGTGCTGGAAATATTCCGTCCTCATCAGGCGATTTAAAAGGCTGAAACGATAGAATAGCACTTTTAATTGTTGATGAATTAATGATGTTCTTGGGGACAATCCAGTCGCCCGTTTTTGGCCGATTTGATCGGTCTCAAAAAGACTTTTGCTCATCATTATGCAAAAACCGACATCCCGGGAAATTAGTTTTAGCCAGAAGCTCTGAAGTTTCTATGCCAGATTTCGTAAAGGATCCGTCAGGTCGTTTTACGGATCCTAACTCCTGAACGGGTTCTCTAGAGTGCATCTGTTATGCTCTGGCAGAAGGTTTCCCATTAATTCCTTTTATGCCTCTCTGATGGCTTTGTTGTAGTTCGTTAGAGCAGTTCTGTATTGATCCCATATGCCGGTCTCTTTAGCTCTATTAAAGAGTTTACGAACCTCCATCCTTTGTTTGTCAAGGGAGTTGTTCCACCAAGTGGTGTTATCCCTTTTAGTCTTGAGTGGACAGCTTTCATGACAAGCCGTATTTATAAACATAAAAAAATAATATAAAAACACAAATAGGAAAATACAATGAAAAGAAAAAGAAAAACCTAACTATACAAAACTTTATACAATTGTGTAAATTGCACGTGGTCAAAAATTTTATAAAATATTTAATAGCAAAAATCTATATGCTTGTGGTCTAATATTTATTAATCGTCATTAGGAGGGCTAAATTTCTCTAAGCGGAATTACGAAATATACCTGGACCACAGAAGCGCGTAGAGGTAAAATTTAACTTTAAAAATTTTAAACATATGGAGCAAAAGTGTATCCCTCGCCTATTTGTTTGCTAATAATAAATGTATCATTAATGGAAAATTTTGACTGTTGTAATTTTCGCGCCAAAAACCCCTGGAGCAAAACTATACCGGGTGATTCTCAAAAGTGGCTCACCCCTATAACTTTTTGTTAGTAAAGATAAAGCATAAAAATTTGGGGATCGCCAATAAGACAAAAATCTGCATTTATCAGAGTATCCCTTTATGATGAACTATTAATCTAAAACTGCTTCGTGAGAAGAACTGAACTAAGTATCAGTTGGGCTATGTTTCTTAAACTTCGTCCTTATAAGAGATCCACTGGTCACCCTGTTTTTAGTTGCCTGCATGAACGAAGCATCGTACTTAGTACCAGTGACGTCATTGTTAAAATCATTAGGCCCCTAATTATATTATATTACGATTCCTTAAAGTCAAATAAAATAAATTAGAAAATTACTATAATTCCCAATTTACCGCTTATAACCGATAAATTTAAACAAACAATCCTATAAATTTTCTCTTAGCAGGCACTCATAATAAAATTATTTAATTATAGGCGGATAAGGCCAATTGCGCCCGCATAGTATGCAAAACGCGTATTAAACCGCCTTGAAGCATTGACAGCTCTAACTGTTTGTGACTACCGTCCAGTTATTATAATGAAAGGATCGCCCAGGGACAAGTGAATAAATCATTTGCACGTATGTTTTAATCAGCTCATTGCCAAACCTTAAATCCCAATCATCGAAGACTTAATATGTATATATTTGCCATTATATATATAGTGTGGATGCTTTAAATGAAATAAATTGAAATACCTAGTATCCTAAACATATTTTATTGAGAAAAATAGTCATTCAAGAGCCATTTATAACAGTTATTTATGTACCAAGGGTACTTATGAGGGCTTGTACATCTATTCATGCATACAAACTTTTATGTCATACTAGTTTGTTATTGTATTCACAATATGTAAATATTCAAATTACGAATTCAATTATTTGAGTTTAAAAACATTTTCATTTTATCATAGTAAATCATGGCAGTAGATGTTATGGTTACTAGGGAAATGATGTAGAACTTAAAAAATTTAAAAGTCAAAAATGCAGAAAAGGTTTGAAATTACCGACGAAATTGCAAAAAAAGCAGAGAAAGCAACACAAAACGTGTTACCGAAGAAATCGAGAGACGCTTACGACAAAGAATATGAGAAATTACTAAACTGGATGGCAGAAAACTGTGTAGAACATATTAATGAAACTGTGCTGCTTGGATACTTCGGCGATCTCGCTGAAATATTTCCTCCGAGTTCCTTATGGTCCAAATATTCAATGATAATGAATACTTTAATGGTAAATAAGAATATTAATATCGCTAATTACCATAAGTTAAGCGAATATTTGAAGCAACAGTCAAATAGATACTAGAGACGTTTTTAATGTATAAAGTGGCATTAATATTTGGTGTATTAGGTGGATATCGACGGCAAGAACTTGTGAATATGATTGTTATTCACGGAGAAGATAAAAAATCAGTTTTTGTGGTAAACGTACCAGAGAGAAAAATCGATAAAAAGCGCGTTTTTACCATTGTTGACGAAGACGAACTGAACAGTTTGAAGCTGATAAGAGACTACATGTCTTTGCGACCACGTGGTTGTTCAGAAAAAAGACTTTTTCTGACCTATAGAGAAGGCCGCTGTACTTGTTGGAAAAGACACATTTGGAAAAATCCCGTGTATCATATCAAAATATTTGTGTCTGAGTGATCCTGACAAGTATACAGGTCACTGTCTGCGTCGAACATCGCAACTCTTCTAGTGGAGGCTGGATACCGTTTGACCACATTGAAGCGCCACGGGGGATGGAAGAGTACTATGGTTGCGAGGCAGCCAATCTAACTATCACCGGATCTTTCCAGAATTGCCACTTTTATATGAACTCCACTAAATAATGTTAAGTAGTTATTGCATAATACATTAATTTCATATTTTCTTCTTTTTTATAATAAATATTACTTACTACAAAATCTGCTTTTTTGGGTCTTTATGCCAGCGCGGGCCATATGGTGGACTTTATTGAACTAGTATGACATAAAATAAATTAATATGACCACTCTGTGGTGTCGGAATCCTATTTTTCAAAATATTTATTATATAGCTCATGTAGTAGTTTGTAATCTGATAAAATTAAAATATGGAAGAAAAAGCCTTAGAATGTGGCCTTTCTCTAAAAAACTTAAAAATTAATTACATAAAACAGTTATAAAAGTAGTCTCACGTTAACAAGAGTATAATGTACCTTCTAGCTAAAAGCTTAAAAGGTCAAATTTCTAAAATCTAGTGTTTCTGACATTACTGAGCAATCATGTCGATTTTTTTGAAAGTGTCATCTTATCACCCTTTGTAGGGAAGGGTAATTAAGGGAGAATCCGTATATAATAAAAGCGAAATATATGCGAAGTAAGAATTCCGGTTGAGCGGTACATTGTGTTATTGCGTAGGCATTAATACTATTTTTAAAGGTTTAGTAATATTATGGAAAATGCTGTTCACGCTGTTGTCAACGGCAAATTAGGTTTAAAAAAAGCGTCGATACAGTACAATGTTCCTTGCACAGCCTACAAAAGAATAAAACGGAAGGAGAACTAAAAAAAAAATTTACCGCTTGAACTTACATAATATTGGAAAGTAATACAGTCCATAAGGCTGTTTGGATTAATTTTATATAATTTTCGGGATTGGCGTTCCAATTTGCCAAGCAAAATGGATGCTCTCATAATTTTACCGTTACCAATCAAATGGACTGGATGAAAAAGCTTTTATTGAAGCTTCCAATATTAGGCTTATGAAAACCAAAAGCAACATCGACCTATGGGATTTAAGCGCGTTGTAGTCGACCAATTTGTGTATAAATATAAGCTAACATGTAATCGCATCTACAACTGTGATGGAATAGGAACTTAAGTTAATCCAAAAAATCAAGTCAGAGGTAATTGCTGTAAAAGGAAAGCGTCTATTACTTCAGTTGAGAGATGAGAGACAATAAAAACCGAAATTTATTTGTCTGCAGGAGGTTCTTTCATGCCACCAATGCTTATATTTGCTCATAAACATGTACCCTACTTTTAAATTTAGATTACATCCTCAATCAACTGTTGAAGCAAGTGACTCTGGTTGGACGCTTTAAGCATTTCATAAAATTCTCAAACGCAACCAAGGAAATTTCATCAGATTTTCCTTGTGTTAGATGACCATTGAGCGCATACCAAAAACCTTGAACTAATTAATTAATACTGCACGTCAAAATTGTGTAAGTCTTTTAATATTCATTCATGTCGCGGACTCCAATGATCGCTGCTTGTTCCCAACGCGAGCGAGAAAATCAGATTGCTGTCAGCAGTGAAGATATGAACGAACGTCATCGTGGAATGGGGTGAGGAAAACAAAGTTCAGTTTAACGCAGGAAAGACTCAAGCAGCTCTCTTCTCAAAAAAAGCAAACACCTCAGGACCTGACATCAATGACAGGACAAACACTGACTCTGGCCTCATCCATAAGCTTGCTGGGCATCAACGTAGAAAACAACACGTCTTGACGTAATCACTTCACCATAATCGCCAAGGCAGCAGCACAAAGCTAAGAGAATTCTATAGAGCAAAAAAAACTAAACACCTCATCAGCTCTTACGGCTTTATAAGGCCCAGATAAGACCATCTCTGAAATACTGTTCCCATGTGTGGGTTTGGCACCCAAACACTTGCTCAAGATATTAGACTCCATACAGAGGAGAGCAGTGCGTCTTGTGGATGACCCAGAATTGACTAAAGGCCTTGATAGCTTTGAACATTGAAGAAAAGTGGCGGTCCTATCTCTTTACTGGCGATACAACTACGGAAGGTGTTCGAACGAGCTGGCACTTATGATTCCGCCTAGAGTTATGCCAAACAGAAACACCCGTCAGACAAGCTAGTGATGAGCAAATGCAAGACCAAGACCAAGACCGGGTTTGTCTTGGTCTTGGTCTTGCATATGTGGCCTTGGTTTTGGTCTTGCAGTCTAATAAGTGGTCTTGGTCTTGCAGGGTCCAGTCTTGGTCTTGGTCTTGGTCTTGCTGCAAGACTCTTGGCAGTCTTGCATTTTTTTGGTAGATTTTTACTGGAGACGATTTACAAAGGAAATTAAAAAAGTTTTTCAAGCCCTTTAAAGTAAATAAAGGTTTAAATTAAAGAAAGGGATAGTATTTGTCAGTATGAAATTTTTGGTTTTTCAATATTAAGGTCCACAACGACAAATTTTAACTAGGAAATCAGGTAATTTTTTTAAGTAGAAATACTCAAAAAACATTTGGAGTTAAGGAATCACTTGTTTAAGTTTGTCCGTGTAATATTGAAACATCCTGTGTATTTACAGTTATAAATTGCGGCGTTAACACAAGAACTATTTTATTTAAACGTGCATTTAATTTTTTAATACATGGTTGCCCATAATTGACTTAAAATGTAAATATCTATATCTCTTGATAATCTGATGCAGTTATTCTGACAATTTTTTTGTAGAATATTTTCCAATAATAAAATTTCATAAGTTTTATGCATTTCTCAGCAAATGACAAATTCGCTAACAATTTTAGCTACTCGAGTGTGGTAAAGTGTACTTTTCTTCACTCATTATAGGATTGGTAACTTGAAGACTATAAGTGCTAGAAAATAGGTTTAATGAAAAAAGTTGTATGCTATTTAATTTCTAGTTCAATGCTGCTTTAATAAGGATTCCATATTTTTTTGTTGTCGAGATATTTTCAAAAAACCAGTCAAGATGGTTACCAAAATGTTTAATTTAAGTGGTGTTTGTACGATTATTGGTCGGGTATCAAGAAAACCCATTAGTATTTCTTGCCAACGTTTCGAATTATATTAACTCATCATCGGGGCTCCGTTAAGAAGAGAAAGCTACTTTTAGAATATAGAGTTTAATTTTACAATTTAATAAAAAAAAAACAAAACAAGAGCCTTAAGCCCAAAAACAAAACCTTTCTTAAGTACTACCTTTGTTTAATAAAAAGGGTTAACGAAATGAAATAACAGAAAGGGTTTCTAATGATAAAATATGTAATGCATCTGTATCTCATAGAAATCAGTATTTTTTGTTAAAAGAAAAACAAAAATTCATGAAACTTTCCAAAATAATTCTGCTTTTCTCTCCTACACTTAACATTCATATCTCATAACAGGATTAAAATAGATAATATTGCGGATTACAATGAACATTATACAAACAACAAAGAACAATAATTAGAAAACAACAACCAAATTACACAGCGTAATAAAAGGACGACTGTTGAACTCTGTACTACATTTTGTCGAAAATATAGTAGGTACAAACAAAAATTAAAATCAAATTCAAATTCATATATTACGTGTTAATACAAAATTACATTTGTTTACACAAGTCATTTAAAGTAAAGAAAAATAAAAAAAATTTGTAGCACTGTATTATAGTTCAACTAAGTACGTCACATTATATATCACAGTAATGGTGTTCCCAAACCTATTTTACATTTTAGACATACACACTCCAAACACGTACCATACCGATACAAGTTAAATTCTTAATAAAAACGTTTAAAAAGTACAAAACAAATCCATGATGTCAACATGCTAAGCCTGGACAACGACAGATCCACTCAAAAAATCTTCAAATTTATAGATTGTACCCTTACATAGTGCAGATTTAGTTACTTGAATAAATCTTTTAAAATCAAGCATCTGAATATTTCTGGGTAGTTTATTAAAGAAATGCGGCGCATAATAGTTGACACTATATCTGTTATGAGAGAGTCTGAGAAAAATTAACTTGAGGCCCCCATTATTGCGGGTATAATAATTATGAATATCCTCCTGATTAGTGTACCTCTCCAGATTACTCTTTATATATTTGAGACATAAAAAAATGTATAGTCCTGGTAAGGTAAGTAAGCCATTTTCCTTAAAATGTTCAGATACATCCTCCCTGTAACCTTTATTAAACAATATTCTGATTACCTTTTTTTGCAATTTAAATATTCTTTCTGTATGTGGAGAATGACCCCAAACAAGAAGACCATAGTTGCATAAACAAAGAGTGGTATGCTAATAAGAGTGATTCTCTAGGTAACTCATTTTTTAGGGACCTGATCAAGAAAATATTTTTTGATAATTTACCAGCCAAGAAATCAATGTGATCTTCCCATGATAAAATTGGATCTAAATTGAAACCAAGAAGCTTACATGTCTCTCGTCTGGCATATTCTTTTTTTTGGCTAAATAACATTGTTTGTGTTTTAGTATCATTTAATGACAGTTCATTTCTAGCAAACCACTCACTTGCCATTTTTTTTACGTTAGATATACTTGTTTCTACCTCACTAGCATTGGGATTTCTTACCAAAATTGTGGTATCGTCAGCAAATAACACAAGGTCCGCTCCCGGGCCCAAGCTCAGATCATTTATATAAATTAAAAAGAGAATGGGCCCAAGCACGGAGCCCTGAGGCACCTCACATGTGATAGTACTAGTGCTTGAGCATTTACCATTCATAGAAACAAATTGCTGGCGATCACTCAAGTAAGATGTTAAAAGCCCAATGCTTACAGGATCAAAGTTATATTGCTCAAGCTTCGAAACAAGGAGACCGTGAGACAAACAGTCAAATGCTTTTGTTAAGTCGCAAAAGACTGAGCCCACAATCTCCCTACATAAGATCAGCCGTTTTTAAAAATACAATTTATTGGCTTTTTGAAAACATGTTGAAAATGAAAAAGATAAATAAAATTCATTATTATGAATTGTAAATTCATTAAGATTAATTCATTCAGAATTGAACTAGCAATTAAATAAGGATTTCCAATTAACCAATTTTTTATCTCTTATAGTTTTCAAGATCCTCAGACATTGCTATCTTTTTCGGACACACTTTATGTGCGGAACCCAGGATGATGCTTCAATTTATCACTTTAAACATCAGAATATGCGAATTATTTACCCTCCATAGGGCTTACTGGCCAAAAACATATCCAAAAATAGGTCACTATCTCCCGGTCTATATGCAAGAACGGTTGGAGAAATTTATAGACATTTGTGTAATTTGTTTGAAATTCAAATTAGATTTTTGTAATTATGAGTATAATTTTCTTTAAAAATGTTACTGCTCTTTTTGCTTGAATGCATTCTTATTCACTTACATACAATGCGGCGTGTCAAATAATGAATAAGTTCTAACTTTCCCTGCATGCATCTCACAAACAAAATGTTTTTTTACAAACGTTTATAGGAATTTTTCTCTCCATATTTCGACCCAACAATTTCGATCCCAGAATTAAGGGCAATATGTTAACAAATAAAAATTGCAAAAAAACGCAAGACCGCAAAACTCTTGCATGCTAGGTCTTGGTCTTGCGTAAGTCTTGCAATACTAGGTCTTGGTCTTGCATAAGTCTTGCACTGCTCGGTCTTGGTCTTGGTCTTGCAGACCTGGAGCTGGTCTTGGTCTTGGTCTTGCTTTTTCTGCAAGGCCAAGAACAAGACCGCAAGACCAAGACCAGTCTCGCTCATCACTACAGACAGCTGCTCATGAACATACGACTCAGTTGCGAACACCTAGGATGCCGCTGTTACTGGACTTCTTTATCCAAAGGACTGCCTCGCTCTGGAATGGACTTCCGAGTAACGTCCTTCCCGATAACTACAACCTACAGCGTTTTAAGTTCAATGTCCACCATCTTCTCCGCACATGCACCGCTCATTGAGTGGTACAGGAGTTTCCTTTAGTGTGTGTGCCGAACATAAATAAGCCTGTCTACCTACTACAGACATAAAACTCAACCTTAAGATGTGAACTTTATGAAGCTATTAAGCATATATCACGAGCACCAAACTTGAAAATGGTTCAGAAGTAAAGGTTATTTCAATAAGTTAGATCTCCTCTTTTTGGAAAGGATGAAAACTTCTATCATGAATTTCGTAAAACTGAAATATGGCCCGTTGATAAAAACGTCTTTACAGATGAGGACTTTATGCCGTCCGCTACACCTGACATAGCTACAAGAACTTACATAATAGCTAATAACAGAAATCTACTAATCTACAATAGCAATGGTAGTATAGCAAACAACCAGCCCCATGCAATCAACTTTAATGCTCATGTAATATACCCATTGTTCATCTAATCAATCTAAATGTAATGTGCATTATTATTATGACAATAATAAATAATAACATGACATCAAGTGAAGTTAAAAAAATAAATAATACCAGCTTTGATTGGAAACCTTCAATATGTATTATGCCAATTCTGCAGATGTCTCAGACCATTAAAAGAGTTTCAAGAAAGAGAAGTGAACCAGCCATTTTAATTGTAATTCCATATAAAGACGAGCTGGAGTTGACGATTTTTCAACAAGAAGTAGCAAAAAGAAAGAAGGTTGAAAGAAAAGTAAAATGCAGTTCTATGGAAGGTGATTCCCATCCTAAATCAGTAGCGGAAAATGAATTGCGAGAAGTATACATCGTGACATTTTTAAGCCACAGTAATAAATACTTTTCTTTAGATGTTTTGAACATCGAACTCCAAAATTGGGATAGGCTGTTCAGTTTGTTGTTAACGGTGAATTGGGTTTAAAAATGCTTCCAAAATTGATAAAGCCGAAAGGGAATTCAAAAAATTTTACTGCTAACCAAGAGCTTAAACTTATAGAATATTTTAAAGTAATGGGGTTCAGGCTGCTTGGATTAACTTTACATGATTTCCGAGGATTGACGCTATAGTTGGCTGAGCACAGTGGGCTCTCATAATTGATGGTGGGACCAGACTAGACTGGATGGCATCCAACATAAAGCTTACGAAAACCAAAAGCAACATCCGAGGCTTGATCTATGCGATTTAACCGCGTTTCTGTGTACCAATTTAATTACTAAGAAGAACCGTCGGCGTCGATAAATAAATACTAACGGATGATCGCATCAAAAACTGCGATGAAGCAGATATTCAAGCTAATCAAAAACCTCGTTCCGAGATAATTGTTGTAGAAGGAAGCGTTCCTTGGATTGGCGTTGGATTACATCCTGAATCAACGGTTGAAGTGAGTAACTCCTGTTGGATCGCCAGATAATTGTTTTTAAGCTGTTTTAAGTATTTCATAAAATTCTCAAACGCAACCAAGGAATGATAAGGTTTTCCTTGTATTAGATGGCCATTCAGCACATAGCATAAAATTGCACGTGAAAATGGTGCATTCCTTTTAAGCCTGCCTACCTCAGGCACACAAAATTCAACCTTTAGATGTGAGCTTTATTAAACTATTAAGCATATATCACGAGCATGAAACCCGAAAATGGTTCAGAAGTAATCCTTCGAGAGTTATTTCAACAAGTCAGATCTCCACCCTTTTTGGGACTGCACATCTAGAAGCAGCAAGGATGAAAAACTTCAATCAATGGATATCGTACAACTGCAATAGTGTCCGTTGATAAAAACGTCTTTACAAATGCTGACTTAATGCCGTCCGGTACACCTGACATAGCTACACGAGATTACGTGACAGCTGAGAGCAGACAATTTACGAATGTGAAATAGCAATGGTAGTTTAGGAAACGATCAGCTCCATTGCTTAAGCAATAAACCTAAATGCTCATGTAATATACCCATCGCTCATCTAATCAACCTAAATGTGATATGGATTATCCTCAAATGACAATGACATGATAAATTATGACATGATACGGTGAAGTTGAAAAGATAATAGGCCAGGCAAATTAGGGCCTATTAAGAGGGTCAAAAAGTGTTGGAAAGGTAATTATTGTTTTAATCGGTTCATTTGACGTCAAATAGATGTATTCTAGATTTGCATGGTTCCTCGACCGCCGCTAGAGTCAGGAGCCCCGAAAAAACGCGAAAATTTCGGACTATTTTCAGCTTTTCGCATATAGCTCCCAAACGGTGCAGTCTAACGAATATTTCATTCTTACAAATATAAGAGAGCATTAATAGCTGCGTCGAATGAGCACCCTATTCAATTCAGTCCGGTATTATGCATGAAATCGCTGGTAGAAAAGAGGGATTACCAGCTTTGCTGAAAAACGCATTATGGTGACTTTCAATCGTTCGTCACATGGAAACGACCATTTCAAATGAAAAAACGTATAGAACGATAATTATAGAGCATCAAATTGTGTCTTCAAGATGTATCTTCAGTTTTAAATTTGGTCAAGTACATACCGAGGTAATTACTAACCCAAACTTTCCGAAACTTGTCATTTGCTGTTCAGTGTCCTCGCGTTCCAATTATTCTACATAACTGAAGAAGTGGTATTCTGAATTAAATCAATATATTATATAAAGCATTCTTCTTACGCCACAATCATGAAATATTCTTACACATGTGCTTTGAAGTCAAGGGCCTATAGTTACCCACATTTGGTCCATTACCCTCCATAAAAACTGACTCGTGATTGTTTGGCACTTTGTCAGGCATCGTGGTATCATCTTCTCCATAACCTAGGATAGAAAAAACAAGAGTCATTAGTAGGAGAAATATACTCAATATTAAAGGATTGGGCATTACTGAGAGATGGGCATTACAAGAAGGGTATAGCAACTTTAGTATATACCTGACTGATCCAGATCCTCAGTCAACAATTCTACGTCATCTTCGTTAAGAACGACAGGCGAGATATCATCATCATCAGGCGCGCTGGAGTATGAGTGTCCCTTGCATTCAAAGCAGTTAGCCCGGATTGCCGAACATTTCATTCCTGATTTCCGGCAATTGCAGCGGCATCCCGTAGAGTACTTGTGTGACATGCTGTTGAGTATTTCTGGAAGTGCTGGCCAATGGCCATGGTGAGTATGGGTAGTAGGCCATACTTTGTTTTTTTTCAGAGCAGCAGCAGAGGATCTTTGGCGTGTCCCAACCACAACTGGACCTGGTGGTTTGTCCGAATGGCATATTGTAGAGCGATAGCTTGAGTGGGGGGCGGATATGCTAGCTTGATGTTTGTTTTGGCTACGGCTTTGGTAAACAGGTCGTTTCTTACGTCGTCCAATGAGGTGTGTCTCGAGGGTCACCATAAATGGCTAAAAGGAATTTTTGCCTAGCAGAGTCTATCTCATCAGCACAAGCATTGTTGTTTTTGTAGATAAGCGCAGCGTGGTGGATTTCCATGATCCCCTCCAAGGTTTTTACAAACTTCATTTTCTCTGAAGGTAAGATGACGTTGTGTCACACCCA
Organism: Pissodes strobi; assembly: GCA_016904865.1. NCBI lineage: Eukaryota > Metazoa > Arthropoda > Insecta > Coleoptera > Curculionidae > Pissodes > Pissodes strobi. The sequence continues at coordinate 27,282 of MU189993.1, forward strand.
CTGAAGGCATCCAGGAGCAGGGTGATTGGTTTTGAAGCATCCGAGTACTAGAAGTGTCTGGGATAGTATTAAGTGTTTCCCTTGAGCCCTTCCCAGGCTTTATTAGTGAAAATTTGAAAGGCTGGGCATAGGACGAAGAGGTCAGTGTCCTCTCCAACAATTATCACAAATGGATAATTTAGTGATATGTCAATAGCATTAATGGGTCTGTCAGCATCCTCTGCTACTTTTACAACAAATCCATCATCCAGCTATCTATGGATCATGCTAATTAGACGTTTATTGTTACTGTCGTCGAAACAGACCTCTACTGTAAATAAAAGACTGTTCATCCATAGATCGAGATTTTATATCTGTCATCAACGAAACACAACATAAACACGAACCTGTACCACAAACGAAACAAAATACTGCAAATACGAGAAAACGGCCCAATATAGCAAATTCACTCGTTAGAGACTGATACATTTAGATTGTAACATCACAGCTTACTATAATAGTAAGCTGTGATAAGAGCCCTTGGCTTGACATTTAGTTACGCAGTGGTAAGGCTCTGTCTCTTATATTTTATCATCCTCACGTCTCCAGCGGCGCGGCGGCGCGGCGGCGGGTTCAGTTAGGCCGGCTCGGCAAACTGGTTCAGTTGCAAGGTGTATAAGGGTGCATTATGTGTGTTTTTTTTCAATAGCTCTGAAAAAAATAAAGGAAAAACCCTCCATAGTCAAGCACAGGAAGTTATTTATAACATTTTCAAATTATTATTGATTATGCATCTTTTCATTTCGACTGGCGATGGAAAAGTCGCTATAATGCGTTTTTCAGCAAAGTTGGTAAAAATCCCCGTTTTTCGACCATCAGCCATACTACCGGACTGAATTAAATGAATGGTACACTCATTCGACGCAGAATTTAATGCTCTCTAATATTTGTAAGAATGAAATATTCGCTAGAAAGCATCGTTTTGGAGCTATATGCGAAATACTGAAATAAGTCCAAAATTTTCGCATTTTTTTTGGGCTTTCTGACTCGAGCGGCGGTCGAGAACCCGTGCAAACCTAGGATACATCCATTTGACGTCAACTAAACCGATTAAAATAATAATTAGCTTTTCAAATTTTTTTTCCAAGTTCCATCCTAATTTGATTGGCCTATAAATAATACCAGCTTTCATTGTAAGCCTCCAACAGCCAATTTAATCTTAATTGCAATTCCAAGACGAGCTGGAGTTGACGATATCTCAACAGAAGTAGCCACGAGAAAGAAGGTTAAAGAAAAGATAAAATGCAGTCCTATGGACGATGATTCCCATCCTCAATCAACAGAGGAAAATAAATTGAGAAAAATGAAAACACAAAAATAAAAAGGCTCGAAGATTGTACAGAATAATAAGAACAAAGTACAAATGACTAGAACTCCTGCAAACGTCGAAAAAAGTTTCTCACGTGAAAGTGAAACTGATGATGGCCAGTGTCTCTACTGTGAAGATTTTTACTTAAAATCTCGCCCCTCGACGGGTTCAGTCTTCTCCGGGGCAAAATAGACATAGGAAATAATAAAAATAAATAAAAATTCTGATACACACATACATGAGCTTAAGTTCAAGGATTCAAAGCTTAGGTATGCCCCAGGTCCCCTATACCTTATCCAATACTAGCTAATAAAACAGTGGAATACCTTGGAAAAAATTGATAAATTGATGGAATACTTTGGCATTAAATAAGTACCACGCCTCCCGAATACTGGGGGTTTCTTTACAAAAGGCATCATTTGATAATATAGTTGAATTACCTTGACTTCGGGGGAATGTTTGGATCATTAAATATACTCTGTATGCAAAACGTCAGCTTCATATGGAAAATACGTTAATTGGTTTATAAGAAATTTTCAATTGTGATAAAAATGTCGGACTTGTTTCAGATATAAAAGGAACAGAAAATAAAAATGTGACTATTTAATGTGAAATTAAAATTTTTTAATTAACATTATTACTTAGGAAAGTAGGCTAAAAACCGAAAAATTATAATTTTCCTAATTTTAAGCTTTAATTTATTCACACGAAAAATCCTGGTTTTCCATTATATTAGGTTCTGCTGTTTTCTTATTTAGTTTAAATATTCTCAGTTTTGCGTTGAAATATTTTTATATTTTTTTGGTATCGCTGCCTATAAAGAGCGTAAAAATTGATGCAAATTTAATATTATGCGTGTTAATAAAAAGTTAATTTGATTTAACATAGATAGCGATTATTACACAGCAATTTTTCGCAAAAAGTCCGCATCCAATGGGAATATTCCTTATTATTGATTTCTCAGAAGAATTTATTCATGATAAATATTGGTGTATAAATAAAAACAATTTTTGCCGTTGCCGTTTGGCTAGTATAGATGGTAACGGAGCGTTTTTATTAATGCGCTCAACACAAATCATAAATATAATTTTCTGAGAAACCAATAATATCAAAGTTTCCTAATCGATATGCTTTTTGCGAAATATAGCTTTACACTATCTATCTAAAAATCAAATTAATTTTCCATTTATGTGCATTATATTTATCCCAAATAGAGTTAAAAAAAATCCACAAACTGAATGCAGAGAAATCGTTTTATCGTCTCACGAAGTTGGACCCTAACTTGTTTCTTACATAGAATCTACAGCTAAATGCAGTTTGAACATACGAATGAAGTATATTTCAGACAAATAGGAATTTTGCACTTTGAACAGCAATTGTTGCTTTTTCTGTCTTTTGTACCAAGATAAATTCAAAAATGGCAACTATTTCGACTTGGCAAACTATTAAGGAAGTAGTAAAGGATCCCCTAATATCCCTCTCAGTAAATCTGCACACATAATTCGAACTTTTCGAGGCGCATGAATCATGTTCATACACATTCTCAAGTATGATTCACATAATTGATGAGCAAGTGTTTTTACGAATGAGTATCTTCACATTTTTTAATATCATAGACTAAGATGTACAAAACCCGTCTATTAACAGTACCAATGATACAATACAATACAAAATGCCTTTATTTATGTTCCATGGTGCAAAAGATAATGATACATTACAGGAATGGTGGTGGTATCCAACATAGTTGCTCATTACAACCACCTTGGATTAATATGATTTATCTAAATAATAACTCACAACAGTACAAGTATGAAACTTTTTAACTAATATGGTATGTAAAAGAAAATATAAAATATATAGATACATTTACATCGTCCAAATGAAAAGAAATAGCGGAGTTCAAGACCTCAGGTGGCAAAGAATTAAAAATAGTCACAGCATTATATATGAACATCTGTATACCTCTAACCATCCGGAACTAGATATACTCCGAGAAACGTGATCATATTTCCGCAGGATGTAAGAAAATCTTAGGCAGGCATTCTAAACCTTCTGCGGCCTAACCTTATCCCGCTTCACCAATGCTGGCCAAAAGACCACATTATAATAAGACAGACCTAGATAGTCGACCAATCTGAGCCTCAACTCGGTAGACAATGATTCCCTATGAAGATATAAAATATTAAGTTAAAAATTTTTTTTTCTGATTAGGCTTTTGACATGGGAGTTAAATCTTAAATCAGCATCGACACACAAACCAAGATTAGTCACAGTTTCAGCGGGGATCAAAAGCTTACCAGTGACTTTGATTTCAAAATTAGGATTATTAGAAATAGATAGCCTATCTTTTCCAAATATCATTAGCTGAGCCTTTGATGCGTTTAAGAACAAGATATAAGCATTTGACACCACAGCCACAGTTTGAAGATCCTGATTAATCCTCTTAGCTGCTAAATCCAGATAAGATGTTTAAATGAATAATAAACAATTATGAGACAAGCATGGATAACCACCCCAAGCCAAAGTTGATTAGGTTTATTCTGGATGGTCCGTGCAATCCTCGTTGAACTTTAAAAATAATGTGCTGTCAAGGTTTGGCGTTTAATGGTCGCGCTTTATGCCATTTGTAAGTGGTATTTGGTTTGAAATCCCAATTGATCTTCACCAACATATATCATCTGAACCTCTTCTTCTGATTCGATCTCTTTCAGAACGTTAGTTTGTTCTTACACAAAAGCACTCACTACTGAGATAGTCATGATCACTGCATATTTTTTCATCCTCATCTTTAGAATCGTTTTGTTCGGCGCTATACAAAGTCCTTTGAAGGTTGAATAAGTTGTACATTTTTCGTCCAATGTATCAACGCCTGTTTCGATATTACTGTAAAAAATATTGATATTGGGCTTATATTTTTGAAAAATTCTCATCTACTTTATTGCGAATAACTGCTTTTCCTTGTTTAAGGACATATGACATCATGGTGGTTTGATCTGTAAAACCGAACAGCGAGGATTCAGTCTGGTAAAAACTGTCATGTAATCTGCCGTATATTATTTTTCAATGTGCCCACGTATGTTAAACCACATTCTTGAAGCTCTTCCAATAACTGCGCAGATATATTGTGATACCTATGTATTACTGACAGGTTCTATCAAGCGAATCACGACTTACGATGGTTGAGCTGTTTCCTTTTTATCTGCCTTAGAAGTTTCTTCCGAATTGATTTTCTCTCCTATTAGTGATATACTTAGTGAGTTTCTGAAAGCCGTGCATCCTTTGTAAACATCAAGAAGCTGCTCTGTAGCCGCGATCTGAGCCTGGACCTGAAAACTTGGATGTTCAAATATTATGTATTGCCAGTCCTTTTGTATGGGGTAGAAGCTCGGACCCTCAACCTATATTGCGAGCGGAAATTAGAAGCCTTCAGAATGTGAGCCTACCGTAGGATGTTAAGAATATCATGGACAGAATATGTCACCAACGTGGAGGTTCTAAGAAGAATGGAGAAAGGCGTAGAGATCCTACAGGAAGTAAAAAAAATTGCAGTATCTTGGCCACATCATGCGAGGTCCAAAGTATGAGATTCTGCAACTCATAATCCAAGGAAAAAATGTGGGAAAAAGCTTTATTGGAAGGTGAAGAATATCCTGACTTAGGAACCTGCGAAAATGCTTTAATGTCACGTCATCTGACTTATTTAAGGCCGCAGCTTCCAAAATCAAATGATAGTCAACCTCCAAAATGGAGACTGTACATGAAGAAAAAGAAGAGTCTTTTTTTATGGCAGTGGCACACACACTAAAGGGAAATCCTATGGCGCTCGACGAGCGGTGTGTGTGCGAAGTTGTTGATTGACACAGTTCTTGAATAGTTGTAGGTTGTAATTAGGGAGAAACAGATGTCGTGAGAGTGAGTTCCACAGTGATATAATGCGCCAGACAAAGGAGTTCTTGCAAAGCGCTAGGTGTTTCTAGTTGTACGACGAACTGGTGCGCTCTTGCCGTCTGTCGCGACTGTTTAACAGGCATTGGCAGGGGCGAGATGAGGCGGGCCAAATCCTGGCAACATCTGCCGTAAAAGTACCTGTAAAACAAGAACATCTAGGCCACATGTTTGCGGTGTTCCAGACTATCCAGATTCCGGGTCAACTCTGAGTCGCCGATGAGACGCACAGCTCTCTTCTGAATGGAATCCAGCAGCTTTTGGTGCAGCACCCTAGATGTGTGAGCAATATTCTAAGCACGGTCTTATTTGCGCTTTGTAGAGCGAGAGCAACTGCTGCGGTGTATACAGTTTTTTGTTGAAATAGCGCAGTAAGCATCTGGAGGCTGATTTTGCGATGTTAGCATCGTGGTTATGCCAGGACATATTGCTGTTGACCGAGACACCCAGTAGTCCGATTGACGAGGATGAAGGAATGGTAGATCCTGCCATAATGATGTCAGGGCCCGCCGTATTGGCTCTCTTGGTAAACGTGGCTGCTTGGGTCTTTGCTGCATTGAACTGGACCAAGAGCAACTGCTCTGAACCAACTAAAATGTGTATTTTCAATCCATATTTGGCAGGTTTGTTTGGATATACATCCGAAAAGAGCACTGACCCCTGAATGACGCCAACATTTCGTCAACTGTGCAGTGTTTACCTAAGCTGTAATTCTTTTTTGAGTACTGAACAAATTTTTTGGAGATTTTTCAAAAGCTGCATGTTTGTTATTTTAGATCCGACTTTTCTGGTGGAGGAATCATCAAACCGTAAATAAACAAGTAAGAAGGAAAATCCTGCAAGAGACATTGTACATATGGAAATATCTCTTTTAGTTTCTTTTGTAGCCCATAATGATCTAAGGATCTCGTGGTTGGATTTGAAAAATCCTTGAAGGTGTAAAAGTTAGATAAGGGCATTTGTGATCTTGATTGTATTAAATTTTTAAAATATTGTTTCATAACATTAGTTTTTTCATTTGAGTGGCGAATAATTATTTATGGAAGTTCCAGACTTTAAGTGGGTTGGGTGCGCTTACTCTGGATGATCCTTGCAATTTTTGTTGAACCTTAATAATAATGTGTTGTAAAGTTTTCGTGTGTAGTGGTCGTGCTTTAGCCCATTTGTAAGTGGTATTTAGTTTCCAATCCCAATTGCTCTCCACGAACATATATCGTTTGAAACACTTCTTCCGATTCGATCTCATTCAGAATACCTTGGAATTGATTGCCTTTGGCTCCACAAATGATTAAACTTGGTTTGAATTGGTATAGAGCCTCTTCGGCTCTGGCTCCAGGATGTAAACTGCACAAGTGCAAGTTTAGTGACCCTAATGAAATATGTACCTATATATCGTCGACGTTTCGATAAGCAAGTCTGCTATCGTTTTCAAGAATAAAAGAAACTAAAAATGAAAATGGTTAGCAAATACAATAAAACAGTAAAAAGCTCTTGCAGATTGTCAGGCTTTGAACTGACTTTGACAAGGTGACAATTATAATGCCATATTTAGTTACTGGTTAACTGGTCTTTAGTGTGATATTGAGGTGTTATTTGGTAAATTAATGTTAGTTTTTCCTTTTTTAAAAGCTCTCACTACTGACATACATATTTCTTCGTCCTCCTCTTTGGAATCGCTTTGTTTGGCGCTATCCAAAATTTGCTTCAACCCGTCGTCTCTACCATCTGCAATTACCGTCACTTGAAGTTCCTTACTACCTTCATCTCAGTCATCAAAGTTCTCCAAAAATTCATAATTTGTTTCTATTTCTATTAATTCTGAATCTGTTAGCGGTCTGTTCTCTCATTTATCAACTACTTGGATCTGTAAGTAAGGATAGACTAACCAAAATAGGACGCAGGACCCAAACTCGCAAAAAACATAAAAATAAGACGAATATGTTTGCGCTCGGCACTGTCTTAACGCACTTAGTACGCCCTTCCATAACTTGTTTGAAATACTTGAAAACAAATAAATGATCGAGACCCAGAGACCCCGGTAGTAGTACCATAGTTTATTCAATTCTTTGGACTCTGGTAGTACTTACGGATTAAATTTCCTCTTTCAAGTGTTATAGTTAAAATTTTAACATTTTTTTTAGAACAGTTTCGGTCTGGCCGTAGGAAACGTAATATTCCTAAACATGAAAACAAATTTAAATAGAGTTCAATATGCTCTGTTCTCTGGAAAGTTGAATCGTCGTGGGAATGAATGCCTATAAATGAAAGGAACAAAATTATTATTTTTTTGCTACAGAGCAGAGGTTTTAAATCTTCCAAGAATTTATATAAGTGTGCAACTGATTACCAAAATGGAATGCTGCGAATCCCCCCGAAATTATAATCAAAGCAATTTATAAATGACGTTAAAATGTCTTGTCTTGTTTTCTTGATGAACAATTTATTTAGATGAGCATCACTTCATCATTAAAGAAAATCTAGAAAATTTTAGTGAAAATAATATAATATTATAGAAGACGGTTTTTTCTTATTTACCATAAACATCATTTTAGCATAAGTATGTGGTTCGTTTCAATTGGCTCAGCCTAAACGCGCATTATCATCAGTCAGACTAAGGTACTAGATGTTGATGTCTTTTACATAACGTTGCTTGCATGTTAAATAACCGCGCTGACTTAACGAAGGAAATCGGCAAATAAAATAAAAGTAATGCATCTCACAGCAAAACCAGCATACTTTACTGCTGGGTCTCCTGGGATTTAGCCGACGAGATTAGAAGTCTAGATTTCACATAACCGAGTTTTCCTTCACTTACATTTGGGTAGAAAATTTACTGGGTATCTTAAGAATATTAATAAAATATGCGATCTTTTCCACTATTTCAATGAAAAATAACATTCATCCATAATTTGTTTTAAAAGAAACCTCGTTTTCATGTCATAGTAACAATAAATAATTAAAAGGAAGGCTTTTTAGGTAACGAAAAATTTACGTTAATGATAAATGCAAAAGTAATTAAAAATAATCAATCAACATCTTCGCACATACACCCCTCGTCGAGTGCCATAGGACCTCCCCTTAGTGTGTGTGTCATTGCCATAAAAAAAATCAAGGACATAATGCATTTTAGAATACAATCACGAAGAAGCACATGGTTTTAATTAAGTAATACCTCTAATTTCCTGACCGTTATTCCTATTAAAAAAGTTAATTAACCGCTAGTTAATAATGACTTCTATACGTACAATCTTCGTATGTAGAAACATCTACGTTTAAGTTTTATGGAATGTGTTTTTGTATTTATTTATTATTTATTATTATACCGTCGAAAACGCCATATTCTTTCTTACTGTTTGACACTCCCCTATATGTAAAGCAAACCTCTGGTTAAATGCCTATTTTATTTAATCTTTTATAAGTATTTTTTTGTTTCTTTTGGCATTATTTTATTGCTTACAAAAAAGTTTATACCAAGTGTATCTTGTTCGTTGCATATTGCCCCTACCTTAAACTTGGCAACTTTGTTGCCCTGTATCTGAAAATCGCCTTGTTAGATTTTTTTCTGAAAATAACAAGTTTTAGTCTGGACACCAAGAACTACGTCATATCAAAATTCTAAGCGATTTAACCAGGGATATAAGAAGAGTGCGAGGTGCTTTAGATATCACTGATGATGCCTTAGCAGACAATTGTAGGCAGCACCTACCCGTGTTAAGTTTAAGAAAATAAATAAATTTAGAAACTTATAGCCAGCCATATGTTTGCTTAATACATTATTTTGCTTTAGTCTGTTTATATGCACATAATTTGGGGGCGCCAAACGTGCCCAGATTTGGGGCCTACGTTGTAACGTTGCAAATGTTACTAACTACAGCATTGCGATTTTTCCCTTTTACTGGTCGTTTTGTGTTATCGATACCCTCGCTACCTTACTTCTCGTGACCTTACTCCCGGTGATCGAACCTGCTCGTGTGGTACATCCTTTTAGTTCGTCACTTGACAGATGTGGTATATATTCTTTTCGAGAGAAATCTCAGGCTTTCTCTACCAATTTTGTAGCTAAAATTATCGTGGTCATTTTTGACCATCCAGTCTTCTGTTTTTGACCATCCAGCCTTCTGTTTTCGAAGTGGAATTATTCGGCAAATATACTGCCCAGTTTAGTTTCCGGAGTTATCAGCCATATCGCTTGATACCGATATTTATCGGCTAGTGTGGTTACCCTCCCTGGGAAAAAAAAAGGTTTGTTACATGTTAGTGTGTCTATCTTGAAAAGAGAAAATTCTTTATAATTTAATTAGGGACGTTCCGTGAGATCTTCCGTGGGACAGGAGGCTTTCCGCTACCTCCTGTTAGTGGGATTTCTTCTGTGAGGTAGAATTTCACGCTGGCCTAGCTAATCCCGCTGTCAGTTAGCCGTACCGAGCCTTTTTTGTCAGGGTGACGCAACCACCTGATGAAGACGTACTTCCAGGGAGCGCCAGTGTCTACAACTCGACCAGAATCAAGTAAAATCGATTTTAATTTATTTAAGTGCCTCGACTACTGCATATTTCTTACCGCTATATATCATTTTAATTAATGAATATATAATCAAGTGATTGTAGGTCATTTGCTGTTTATATCGTGTGTAGGATCTTTATTTCTTGTTTTCGCTTATAGATAATTTTAGTTTTATTTACTTACCGATAAATTCCCTAATCTTACATCAAATCCGTCCTCGTTATTATCATAGTTTGATTTAGAAATGCCTAAATGCTTTTGTATCGTGTCGAATGTCATCTCAAATATCGAATGCCTAACAAGAGGACCGTAATTAGTTGACTTAACCTTTTTGCTATGCTATAAGTCAAATAATTACCTGCCGCATTTGTTTCATTAACTTGTTGATAACTGACGCTAGTTCAACTATAATCTTATACGGATCCATTCTCTCTCATATCATAATTTAAGTCACATAATTATTTGCCTTAATTGTCATATTAACTTGCTGATAACTGCCTTTAGTTCAAATATTACATCATACCGATCTCTAATGTCATAACTTAATTTAGTAATTGAGAAAGCAGTGATTTCTTTGTAGCTAATAATATGATAACCAATTGATTTATTTTTTTC
>JAEQML010050855.1:0-46772 GCA_016904865.1 Pissodes strobi
CGCCAGATCAATAATATCTAAGAACAAACCATTAGTCAAATTAATTAACACATTTGAAAACGTTATTTTAAAAACAAGTTGCTTAGACACTGTAGACCTTGACGAATTTAATATTTACAACATACAACAAGAGCCGGAAAATCGAGAAGCTCAGCTACTAAGCGAGTTAAATCACGAAATACCCGAGTTTGTCAAAAAAGAAATGCTGGATATGTGTCGCGAATTTCCCGATGTCTGCATATTAAAAACAGATATATTAACTGTAAATAATTTCTACACTCAAAAATTAAAACTATCAAATCACAAACCCATTTATATTAAGAACTATAGAACCCCCAAAGTATTAAAAGACGAAATAAACAGGCAAGTAGGTAAAATGCTAGAAAATAATATTATCGAGCCGTCAATCTCCGAGTAAAACAGCCCGGTATTGTTAGTACCGAAAAAATCAACAAATGGTAAGAAAGCTATGTAGAGATTTTCGAAAAATTAACAAGGAGGCTCTTATAGCCGACAAATTTCCTCTTCCACGTATAGATGACATTCTAGACCAGTTGGGAAGAGCTAAGTGGTTTTCTGTACTTGATTTAGCATCAGGATTTCACCAAATCCCTTTAGAAGATGCATCTCGTGATGTTACATCTTTTAGTGTAGATGCAGGTAGTTTTAGATTTACTAGACTCCCTTTTGGATTAGCTGTTAGCCCTAATAGTTTTCAGAGAATGATGTTCATTGCAGGGGCGGCTTCTCAATAAGTGCGCCCGTGCGCGCGCACTGCCTTCGAAAGTAAACGGAAAAATAAAATCTTCCCTACATACAATTTAACATAAACTAACTATAATTTGCGGATTTACATATTTTTGAATCTCCACTGGCCGCAGAATACATTATTTATAACAGCGAAATCGAGGCACGACGGCGACGATCAAAACGCAGAGCGTCCAACGGCGGCCTCCGTCCGTAACCACAACTAGTTTAAATCTGCCGTGCGCTAGTGTTCGGCGCTCTTGTTAAATGCATTTTCGTCATGCGAAACGGTCGGGAATGTTCGTAAAATCACGAGAAGTCAAGGCTCATCCGTGCGCTATTTACATCCGCACTTTGTAGCTTAATTTAGTGATAACAGAGATAATTTGCAATTCTTGCGTATATAGTATGGTGTCACAAGCTGATTTTTTCAGGGATGAAAGTATATGATAAGATAACCCTTATTTCGGAGGTAATACAAAATTAGACTCCACAAAAGGACACTATCATCAAAAATCGAGATATTGGTACCATCATATAGAGGAAAAAATACTTATTTTTTGGTCCAATGCACAATAAGGTCTTTGTAGGAAGTATTTTTTGATAATTATTCAAAAAAAATCATTTGCATTAGCCCATATGGCCGAAAAAAAATTTAAATGTAAATATCTCGGTTTCAACCGTGCAAAAATTTAATTAAAAAATAGTTATTTTTAAATATAACACTCAATTAACAAAAAGGGAAGGCTTAATTAAAAAAAAAATATTCTTTATAAAAGTTTCGCTTATGTCTTGACAAGGTAATAGAGCGAATCCCATATTTTTTGCTTATAAACTAACAATGGTATAACAATAAATAATGAGAGACGTCATGGGTTTACGCCCTAATTAAATATGTCCAGCCTCTTCGTCTTCAAGCTACGGCTGATGCAACACATTTATTATAGGTCCTGAAAAATTCAGCTTGTGTGGAAAAAGTGGGAGGTAAATCGTTTTTTAGGGCGAATATTACATACTACTATTATAAGTATTATTCTGTATTATACTCCAGTCGAGCCGTGCATTTATTTTTGTTTTGTTCGGTTCGTTGACGCTTGCTAATTAGCTGCATATAAACTCGTGAGTTTAGTGTACGTAATATTGTTTAGTGTTTTATATTTTTATTTATATATTATTATTCTACTGTCATGGCTAGTAGTTCGGGTTCTGACAATTGCTGTGGGGGCATTCAGTTGACAATATTATTAAAAATAACTTTTCCCTATTGGATCTGAATAAAAAGATTGAAATAAAGAGGTTAGGGCGACCGATGCCGGTTTTAAAATTAGACCAAACATGTGCCAAGAAAAAGGATGGTCGGTCTTTCACCAGACATTTTAACCCCCGAAATCTTGTGGCGAATGGAATTTCACTTTAAAGCTAAGAAACGGCAAAGTCGAAGGGCTAACCACCGACAAAAAGATGTTCAATAACACTTTTTTGCCATCAAACCGATATATTTTTTAACGTTTTCGAACTTCTCCTGATTTTTTTTTTGAACTTTATTGATTTGTAGTTACAAAAAACTGTTTTAATGGTTTACCCTTCTGGAATCGATAAGTACCTACTTATTAGTTTCCTTTAGTGTGCAACAATTACCATTCAAGAGGGCGCCGAATTCATTTTTTAAACGATTTTAACGAGTTTTGGGTAAAAAATGGGCGTGGCACCCCCAAAACTTTCCGCCGGCGGGTAAGCCTCCGGCGCCAACGGCGCCTGCAGCGGGCATCCCCCTATTCGTACGAAAAAACCTACTTAAATTGCGCACTACCTATTTAAAACCTCACGAGCCGCCACTGGTTCATTGCATTCGCCGGTCTCATCCCAGAAAAAGCATTTCTCTATATGGATGACCTAATTGTGATCGGATGTTCCGAAAAACAACATCTCTGTAACATAAAAAGTTTTCGAAACTTGTAGGAAATTTAATCTAAAATTGGATCCACAAAAATGTATTTTTTTTAGAAAAGAAGTCACATATCTGGGTCACAAAATCACTGACAAAGGTATTTTGCCAGATGATTCTAAATATAAAGCAATTAAAAGATACCCGACACCTCAGTCAGCTGACGAAGTAAAAAGATTCGTCGCATTTTGTAATTACTATCGAAGGTGGGTCCGTTACAGTCTACTATACACCTAGCACTATCGAGCACCCAATTTACAAAGCTAGCACCACCCTTCTTCAGTTTTATCGGGGGGTGGGTGGCTAATGTAACGCTTGCCTCCCCGCTATGGTATTAATTTAAAATTTTAGCACCAAGTACGTTACACCTAGCACTACCTAGCACCAAACTTACAGAGCTAGCACCACACCCCCCAGCGAATTAGAGATCATTTGCAACGGACCCTATCGAAGGTTTATACCGCATTTTGCAGCCGATGACTAATCCTCTAAACAAGCTAAAGCGGAAAAATGCTCAATTTGTTTGGTCCTCGGAGTGTCAGAAATTTTTTACTTCCTTTAAAAAATGCTTTGATAAGCCCGAGAATCTTGCAGTGCCCTGATTTTTCTAAAACATTTATCCTTACCACCGACGCGTCAAAAGATTCTTGCGGAGCGGTCCTTTCACAGATTTATGACGGTGAACAACTACCAATAGCATACGCATCACGTACATTTAAAAAAGGGGAACAAAACAATTCCACAATCTTGAAAGAGTTAAGAGTTAACAGCAATCCATTGGGCAATAAAACATTTTAGGTGCTATCGGTACGGTTTTTAGTACAATCAGACCACAGGCCACTAGTATATTTATTTTCAATGAAAGATCCCACGTCCAAACTGACGAGAATGCGCTTAGACTTGGAAGAATATAATTTCGAAATTCAATACATAAAAGGGAAAGACTCGGGGAAAGACAATGTAAGTGCTGATGCATTATCTCGTATAAATATAGACACGCTAAAAGAAATGCATTTCAATGCAGCGCAAGTGCTTGCAGTCACCCGTGCTATGACTAAAACCATAATAAACGATAAAATAACAATAAATTCCAATAAAGACCCCACACCAAATCTAAAAATTTACGAAACGCTTAATATTTACGAAGTATTAAAACTTCCTTCACTGCAATTTAAAACAGTTGCCAAAAGTATAGAAATATATATCAGGGGAAAAAATTAAATAAGCGCTTACGCAAAACTTCCATTCATTAACGATGATATTGCCTTAGAGCAAGTATTGTCTAAGCTGGAAAAAATGGCTGATGATAGTAAGTTTAGCGAACTAAGATTAAGTTTAAATGATATTATTTTTAATCAGTAAACCGTAAACAAATTTAAAGAATTAGGGCAACAAATTTTAAATAAACTTACAATTGTACTTAGCACACCTCAAATGAGGGTAATCGATAAAGAGGAGAAATTCCAATTAATAAAAAAGTTTCACGACGATCCTACGTTAGGTGGACATTGCAGTCAAAAAAGATTACTCAAAAAATTAAAGGCATTTTACAAGTGGAAAAACAAGTTGCAAACTATACTAAAACAATGTCACAAATGTCAAGTAAATAAATCTAAAATAAAACATTATGAACCTTTGACAATAACATCCACACCACAAAAAGCCTTTGATATTTATATGTATTGATACAATAGGTCCATTTCAGAAGGCAAATGAAGGTATTTGTATTAATGTTTCACAATTAATAAGACCAGCAGCTGTCGGACCCACAGCTCCCTTTTTTGTAAACCATCTACCTTTTGCCACAATTTTATTAACACCGGCTTCCTGAGAACATGATTTTATTTTCACGCCCTCGATACCAAAACCTTCGGCAGCCAAGTTAATGCGCTGCTCATGTTCCACCTCATGTTTTAGAAAACTCATAATATTTTTTAGTTTATTTTCAAGACTTGATGAATACGTTGCCACACCCTCAACAACTCGTTGGGCAGACAATATTCGATCAGCGGGAATAATATAGCGGCACATCTGTCTGATGTAATACCCAATGTGTACAGCGCGCGCAGCTGGTTTTCGAGCCTGTCATACAGCAAACCAATATCGACACCTTGTAATGTAGAATTAGACAAAATAAGCTTTAATAACTCCCTAACATAGACCTCCACATTCAATCGAACTGTCTTCGTGGACCGTTTTAAATTGTGCCCAAAAAGCCAGCCAGCCTTTTATATATCAGTCATACTGGTTAAACTCTATTCTAGGTAGTTTAAATTTACGTATACCCATATTTTCTTTTTTGTGTGTATGTAGCCCTAGAACCATTACTCGTACCTGCGTTGCTTTCTCCACCTCTCTCGGAATCAGAATAACCCATAACTTTGTTGCATTTTACCCTCAGTGTGATGAATTTCTTTACATACGTGTCACAGGTTTCCATTTCCTTTTCAAGAACCTGTTCAGATGCACTCTTTAACAATAACTCGTAAATTTCACGGTCGATCCCCTGTAGACTGTCATATTTGCTACTCACTAATTCGAACGCCACTTCGAGAGTCTCATTATCGCGCGATTCAGCCTGTAAAAGCGTATCCAATTCATTTAGCGCTTTTTGTATTGTATAAATTTCTATGGGAGAGAAGTCGGTGACTGCATTTACTCCGGTTGTTTAGTTACTTTTTTTAAAACATGTAATAAAATTATGGCCAATGTCTCTGACAATAATGTTGGTAACAGACTTAAGGAATTTTCTATTTAATCCATAATCATCTCTACTGTTCGAGTTTTTGGAATTATAGATAATATCTCTGATCTCTATAAATGTTACTTCATCAAATTCAAAGTTGTTGGACACATTCCTTAAGTTAAGCTCATTAAGATAGTAATCACGACTGTGGTTTGCTTTTGTCAGTGCCAGCCAGTTTTTCTGCTATATTTACTATTGATGATCTCTAAAAAGTTGGCTAAATTAGAGAGTAATGAACAGGAATGGATATTTAAGTTTGTATAAATTAGAAAAATTATATCGGAGTAAATAAATTTATAGGCAAAGAATGCTTTTTATTTTAACGCCTTCGTAAAAGTGTAAAAATATTTTAACCAATCCTAAAATACAACACTTAAAATATTTTCAGTAAATTTATTCTAGCTTTTCTATATGCAAATGTTAAATAGGCTGTGAATTATATTTGTTGTTCAAGAACTGCTACTTGGTTCATACTTCATCTCTGTAATACACGAATGTAAATGTATGCATTAAAAACTATGTCTCAAGTTTCCATCACAATTAAAATATAAACAAATATCTACGTCAGGGCTCCAATGTCTAGTTGTAGTCGACACTATACACTGATATTAAAATTAACAAATAAAATTATTCGTATTTATTTATTTATTTTAAAAGCTATTTACAAAATATACTAATAGTTAAAACTTAAGACTAAACTTTGTCTATTGAAGGTGTTGATAAGTCTATCCTGTTTGATAAGCGCTTCGTATTGTTCTCATTGCAAGTTCCCTTCGATTAAGCACATTTAAGGGATCATTATAACTGTAGAACGTAAATTTATGCATCAAGAACTATGTCTCAAGTTTGCATCACAATTAAAATGTAAACAAATATCTATGTCGGCGCTCCAATGTCTAGTCGACACTAATACTTATGCTGATATTAATTAACAAATAAAATTATTCTTATTTATTTATTCATTTTAAAACGTATTTACAAAATATAGTAACTTAACACTAAACTTTAACACCTATTTAAGGTGTTGACAAGTCTATTTTGTTCGATAAGTGCTTGGTATTGTTCTCTCACCGCATTTTCCCTTCGATTAAGCACATTTAAAAGTTCAGCTGACTTGTTATCCATTAAATAACAATGTGCTAACCTCTGTTCTATGTCCAATAGTGTTTGTTGTATCTCGTAAGGGGCGAGATATTTTCAGCAACTATTAACGCCGCCCTTTCCAGGTGGTTATAATGTTCCTCATCATGCATTGTAACATTCAATTAATTAAATTTACGTCTTCCTCTGGATTGGGTTGTACCTCCTCTGATACTACTACTTCTTCTGGAATATTCTTCGTTTCTATCCTTGGAATGTTTTGTATATGGACTTTTGGAATGTCTCCTTGTATAATGGGCCTCTGGAACATGAATCTCAGGCAATTTGGTTGGATTGCTGTCTTCTTGTAGAATGTTCTAAAAAGCAAGAAGGTCCATATAATTGTCAATGTTTGATTCGGCATATCCTCAATTATGATTAGCAATAGCACCTTCTGACTCAGTATTTTCTTGCCTAGCCGGCACTGATACGATTTGTAAAATATTAACTTAACCATTTCGATTATCGATAGTTTTGAACATTTTTTTTCGTTCAGAGACGTACGAGCTGTACTAAAATTGAAAATGAATTGATCTTGGTTTTATCTGAAACTTTTCATTATTTTCTCCACACAAAGCAAATTTCACCCGCGTAGTTGCTTATTATGTTAAAATAATTGCAATATCGCCCCAATATTTCAAATTTCAGCACAACCCAAGCAGTAAAATATGATTGATTCATTGATCTTGACAATCATATTTGACGTCAGAACATTTTCGAGTAGTTCTATATTCAAGAATTTTATTTTCCTAAAATGGACATTTCACTAAAAAGTTTTAACCGAATTTCTACAATAAATATCTTTGTACACATAATAGTATATTTCGTTACCAGTCCGGAAACTAGGTTTTTCCGGTGCGCGCACGACACTTTCTGGTGTGAGGCGTAGTCGAACACCGGAGGTCGTACAAGCACGGTAAAAGCTATTTCTGGACCCCATAATACCTCTCTGAAATCAAAACATAAAATTATCCTAATAATGTCATAATGCATTTTGAATTAAAATGTAGCAAACGTCTAACTTGCAAGACAAGCAAGACACAGGTATCTAATATTTATCAAGCGTTGCTATGGAAATGTGTTTGTATGCTTTATTGTAATTCAATAGGCAGCTAGTTTTGATGTATTTGTGACAAGTATGGTCAGAAAAAATAAAATAATTTTACTTAAAATTAGACTATTGACGCTAAAATGCATTAGATTAATTTTGTAGACTGCATGGTATAAGTATAATTTTAAACCAATTTATTATACTTTATGCTTATTTTGTAACTAAATAACTGCAAATTTAGCACTTGAAATTAGAGAACGGGAAAACTTTTTCCCGTGCAGGCGCACCGGTAAGACTTACTTTTTTTGCTCTACAGAGACGTCGAAAATGATAGTTTTCAGAGAGGTCTTATGAAAAATTAGTATTAGTACGTCCTTTTCGCTAAAATATCAGTTACCCTTTATCTCCCGCGGAGTGACTCTCATCTTCCGGTTTTGAATGACCGATGAAAATTGCTATGCATCCTTTTATCCTCTAGTTGCGCCTGGTGACTCCCATTATGATAGCTTGGCTTAATTTATATTACCTTACCGTAGAACGGCCAGCAAACCGGTTTATATTTTTAAGAATTCTGTTAATGATTTTAGGCTTCAGTGGATTCGTCCAATTCATGTTGGTACCGCTGGCTTGAAATCTCATATTTGTCTTTCGACGCGACCGGTTGTAACTTTTGTAATATTCGATTGGAAGCATTGGGTAGTAGGAATGGGCTATTTCCCATGATTGCTGCTGTCGATTTCGAATTTTAAAATTTTATCACTTCGTTTGGGTACATTTTCTAGTATTTCTTGAACCATTTAATTTCAGCGCATTAATTGTGGCTACCGCCGTAATTTTACCCTCATAATAAACGAGAACCAAGTCGTTTATTATCTTAGAATTATTCCTTGTATCGAATCACTCGGCATGTTTCAGCCCAGCACTACTTGCTGATCTGACGAAGTTTTTGATCTCGTGGAAGGAGAAAGGCAAATTGACTGAAACGAATAGAGTCCTTCTACGAATACCTTTCGATGAGAAGAGAAGCTTTTTTACTTGAGTGCAGTCATACAGACTCAACATTTAGTATTGTGATTTAATACTACCCTTTGTTTGGGGATATATTGTGTGGGTTTGTTTGTTTTGACAAGACCGATTTATCGGGATTTGACTATTGCACTAGAAGCTTCCGAGCTCTTCCTACGTTAAGTTTATTTATTCATTTATTTTTCTGTCCTACTGATATAATCGCTTTTATTCCTTTAACATGAATCAAGCATTGGTCAAGCTCTAAGATAGCTCTCATTAATTTTATTTTTCATTTATTCACTTGTTTATCTGATCGATTAATATAATCGCTCTGAATTTTCTCTTTTTTAATATATTTCAAGCATTGACAGTCGGGCTTTAACTGTTTCAATAATTTTATTCTTTTCATTCATTTATCGAGTCCATTGATTTAATTATTGTAGCCATTTAACATTACCTATTATTATTGCTACATGTATAATTGGTGCAGCAACCAGCGCACGCATACATATATGTAATTAGCTTAGGTAGAATCACAGTGATCACTTCGGATTGTAGTGTTTAGCGCATTTAGTTGTAAGGCATACAGTATCGAGTGTTAACAACAGAATTGGTCTCCGTACAATCTCCATATTGTACTCTATTTATCAATTACTTTAATAGTCATTTGACAATCCTTTGTCTTTTAAATTGAAAATTTCACTGTAGGATTGTTGCTGTGTTTAAAAAAAACTTAGTAGCAAATATATTGTTCCTTAAATTCTTGATTGTGTTTTTTTATTAGGTTAGGGACTGAGTTTCTTTGTTTGATAAGCTTGCCTAGCAACCCCGTACAACACCAGCGGAGCTTTTTCAGTTTATTTGGGAAAAACTGGTGGCGCTCTACGACCCCACTACTGGGGCCAGGCATTGTAACATAATTCTACGGTGCTAAGTTTGTTTTTAAATAGAATCTTTACTCTTAACTTCAATAAGAAAAACGTGTTGCATTAGACATAATCGCAGACACAGCTCTAGTTTTTTAAAACAATTCTTTTTACAAGTTATGGTTTTGTGCTCTTATTTAGCAAGTTAAAAACTTAAAATGATACATTTATCTAGGTATGTACAGGGTGATCCCCTATAATGTCGCCCCCCCTTTAACTTTTTTATTTAAAGTGTCTCAAAAAAATTAAAAGTATGGTTATGTAGGTACTGAAAAACACTTTTTTTCTGCGTATAAAAAATATTGGAAAAATGATCAGTATACAGGGAAAAACAAAAAGTTAATTTTTTTTAATGGAACACCCTATATATGATTTTATTTTTCGATTCCTCGTAAAATTCTAAGCATATTTTATGTATGATGTTGTACCTCTAGAGTTAGTAGTTTCACAGCTATAAACAGTTGAAAATCGGTACTTTGGCTAATTTTCACCTTGGTAGCAAGGAGATCCTTAGAGATGGAGTAAAATGAATTTCACATTCCTATCTTAACTTTCCAAGAGCTATTTGATGGTGCTAACTTATGGTACCTACCGAGGTACCAGATTTGGTACCCATGGTACCGCCTGCCAGTAAGTACCGTCAGATAGCTCTTGAAAAGTTAAGATAGGAATGTGAAATTTATTTTACTCCATCTCTGATGATCTTCTTGCTACCAAGGTGAAAAGTAGCCAAAGTACCGATTTTCAATTGCTTATAGCTGTGAAACTAATAACTTTAGAGGTATAACATCATACATAAAATATGCTTAGAATTTTACAAGGAATCGAAATTAAATTGATATATAGGGTGTTCCATTGAAAAAAAATAAACTTTTTGATTTTCCCTGTATATTGATCATTTTTCCAATATTTTTTATACGCAGAAAAACAGTATTTTTCAGTACCTACATAACCATACTTTTATTTTTTTTTTGGACACTTAAAATAAAAAAGTTATAGGGGGGCGACATTATAGGGGATCACCCTGTACTTGATTAGACATGCAAAAAATTTCGAACGCCTAAAGGTTACATAGCAGACATTATGTCATTCCTCCACCATTTCTGTTCTAAAATCACTAGAAATTGGTGGTTTATTGTAAATAATAAATAATACAAGTGTTTTTAAAGTCAACATAAAAGAAATAAATATTGTAAGCCAATATCAGGTGAAGATAATATGAATACAGAAGGTTAAATAGACAACTTTAAAGAACACTTGCTTGAATATAACAATCTAGAATTCCAAAAAGAAAAATATCAGAAAATTACTGATAAAAATGATAAGGTTATTCAGCACTCGCTGATATGTAAATGCGTAGTCAGGTCTATTCCGCCCGCTGTATACTGAATCGGCTCGATGCAATGTTGCCATCAGTCGTTCATGGCTAGTAATTTCAAGTTGGTTGAGCAAAAACTGTGCCATATTATCCATTCATTAGGCCAACACATTATTTTAAAGCATTCTGTTTCGAGCACATTAATGTTAAGGCGCAGTTTCTGCCAATTTTCTCAATTAGTTTTAAAGTGTATTAAGGTCAAAGTCAAACAATGCTTTATTGTCAAAAGATTTCTCACTCATTTACAAAGCTGTTGAAAATCAAAAACAATATATCCAAGTTATTATTAAACTTTCAACATACAAAATAAAATACGAAATAAACCATGACATTATACAATGGTGAAAAATAGCAATGCACAAATCTACACAATTCCTACCAGCGCTTAACAAGCATTTACTGAGAGTATAATGCGCATTAAGGCTATAAAAAATCCGGCCCAACAACCACCTCTTAGCAGATATTCTAATTTTTTTAAAGCAGATAATTTCATTAATTTCCTTCAAATCAGTTAGAAGATGGTGGAAAATGTTTATGTTTTCACACATTAAGAAATTCTTGGTTAAAGTGTACTATGGAATTGGCAGTGGTAACATATTATTACGTCAAGTATTATAGTGATCATAGTGGTTGACATGATTAACATTTTAATACTTTCTATTATATAAACAGTCCCCATATAAAGACGCAGGGCAAGAGCAAAACTTTTTTGGGAGCAAAAAAGGTATACAGTGACCTCTATGTCTTGACTACCAAGACATAGGGATCACTGAAGAGAATAATATTTATCTAATGGTCCTTTTTTGGAGTACAAACAGTGATTGAAAAATTGTTGGCTACAATATCCCCAAAAAAACTAGCCTGTATCAAACTCAAACATAACAACTTCTCAGCTATCTCAAATGAACTTTTTTCGAGATGTAAGTTAATTTAGCTAAAGCAGTTCCCAGCGCAATTGAAACTATTCCTTCAGCAGAACACTACGATATATTTTTTTATTGATAAGCATAACTCACTTTAAACATATAACACCAGCTGAATTTGAATTTCTGTAATTCACGTTTGAGTCACCTGCCAACAACAATCTCGTTTTGCTGATATGTTATATAAAAGTGATTCCAATCTAATCAAAAACTCTTCAATGCCACCACTTGGAGATCTATAAACATACAGTATATAGATTTAAATATTTTATATAAATTATGGAAAATTCGAATTCACCTTCAACAAGTAGGCAGATATATTTAACAACTTCACATGGTCAGTATTTACCTTATACCTAATGTATTATAGCAATGCACATTGTTCCAAATTTAATCTAAATTTTGAAAGCATAGTCAAAGGATTTGCCATATTAAATAAGTAAACTAATGGTTTCTAATCCATCAATACCTATTTTTAATTTAATTGCAAACAAGATCAACATGCTTTACTGTCCAAACAATGGCCAGCAGTTTCTTTTCATTTGTACAATAATTATTTTCCACTTTGTTCTAGATTTCTTAATGCAAATATGACAGGTTGATAATTCAAATTTAAACAACCATTCCTAATCCTGCTAAAGACGAATCCCCTTGAGTCCATTCTTAGTAAGAACTCACTACTCACCATAATCAAAAAATCTAAATATAGTAATAATGGTCAACTCTAACAATAACTAATGAAAATTCCAGTTCAGCAGTACTTGAATATTAAAGTCATGAGGAGAGATCTGCCAATGGTGTTTGGCACCATCTACCAAACACCATGTCAATAAGGATATAATCATTTTGATTAACCCGGCGTCGGTGTGGTGATATTTAGGTACACGTTTAGTGTGGTGGGGTATGTCATACCCCATTAAACTTAATTCGACATTACCAACCATTTAATATTTTAGGCATATTTTTTGCATTGCTTGTATAAATAAAGCATACTAAATAAACAGTATGTAGTAAATTCAAAGTAACACAAAAAATCGAGTTTTTATTGCAGAAAATCTAAATTTATTGATATAAACAAAGGTGTTCCTCTAAATCAAGATAAACAACAAAATAATACTTTCTAAAAGAAAATAACATCAATTTGACCCTAAATATAAACATAAAACAAATCACAAAACAATGTTTTAATTGGAAATTAATTTTTGACAATTGTCACATAATTTTACCGTGTATTGAAAAAATTAATTACCTGTGTGGTGGGGTATGTGATACCCCAGACGACTTTGAAGACGTGTGGCCTCTACAAAATTAAGACAAACACTGATTTTGCGGTCGGGATGGACCAACTGTTGTATTACTCGAAGGTACTAAAGAGTTCGACGTGTTCTTAGAGTGTATTAGAATATGGCGCGTGTTTTAAATTTATTGGGGTATGTGATACCCCACCACACCGACGCCGGGTTAAGAAACCCATATGATAATCTAAGCAGAACCACTCATCTGGTCCAGAAATGTGTCTTAAATTATATTTAAAACAAAATTAACAAAAAATTCAAGACCTCTTCTCTTATAAAATGACTCGGAAAAGTACCTACCTCTCTGAGACTCCTAATATATATCTTGTTTTGTTCAATTTATCGACTAGTCGACTATCTGTCCCAGGTCACCTTGACTTGTTTTCTTACACTACCTGTTATATGTAGTGTAGGATTGTTAGTTGCAGTTTTTAAGTGAACATTTTAATTAGACTCTGTTCTTTAATTGGTAATTGAATTACTGTTGGATAGGCAAATAAATAAATAAAATTGTTGAACTTTGTTTTTGCGAAGCGCGATTAATAAGAAATGTAAGTCCTAAGCGTTTTTTACTTTTAATTTATATCAGACTGGTTAATTTTACCTTTATTTTTCCATCAATATTTTGGGCTACAATCCAACCCTCTTCGGAAAATAGGTCATTTAATGGGTCCATTCCATATATTCTCTTGATATATCCTTATAATCGTTTTGTGATTTTAATAACAATTATAATAATAGTCGCAAACGATTAACGATTGTAGGATTATACAAAGCCAATCAAAAATTTGAAATATGTAACAAATGCAAATTCAAATTAAACATTAAACAAAAACGACTATCTTCTTCTTTCGCAATTAATATTTTGTCGGCCTCAGCTGCCAAAATTATGATTATTATATGCGTCTGGGTGCACCGAAATGAATTTCATGATTTCATTATTCATTGTCATATTGTGACACTTCTCGCATGAGCATGCGTAATATGTGAAAAGTTCATGTCACGCAAGGCTTTCAATTTTGGTTAGGTGGCTGTGCTGACGGGAATGTGTTTTGCAGGCTGTCTGTAACCGTTAGTGTTAAACGTGTTCTTTCTAACGCCTGGCAACCAATTCCAAATAAGTGGTTGCCTATATTCAGGTGTCACGCGGCCAGAAGTGGCATTAGATACGGGCTATAGGCCCTCTGTAGCAAGGCCACCTATACGACAAGGCCAGGAAGCCGCATATTATGAGTCATCACAGGTAGACCATTGAGTCGACCGTAAAATGTAAACAAACCAGAGAACAAACTGTAATGTGCTGTAATTATCTAGTGTTTTTATCATTATATTTTTGGTTTTTGAAGGGAAGGTAATTATTTTGTTTGATAGGGTGTCGGGGGGCTTTAGATTAAAAGGGAATTATTTTGATGTATGTTTTAATTAAGTTTCTACTCACCTAAATTACCAGGGCCTTACCTTGATCATACCCTTGTACTTGTACCTAATAAGTCCCTTGCTTCCT
Organism: Pissodes strobi; assembly: GCA_016904865.1. Lineage (NCBI taxonomy): Eukaryota > Metazoa > Arthropoda > Insecta > Coleoptera > Curculionidae > Pissodes > Pissodes strobi. Next base: position 14,664 of record JAEQML010050855.1, read on the forward strand.
TATTAATATTAAAATAAGACAATATGATAAAACAGGAGACAAGTTTATTAATCATAAAAATATATATGAGAAATACAGAATACATTAATAAAATAAATATCAAATCGAAGATAGGAACAAGTTACTGTTACAAGTACTAGATGAAAGGAACATTATATATAGTACCTAGCTTAAGAGTTTATAATTTACAAACCATTGTTTATGATTTTTTAGTTAGTTCACCTATTCAGTAACCACTGAGGCACAATCTTTGTAAGTACCAATAACAGAATACATGATAGAATAAAACGATTAATTTAGATTCAGTCCTGTTAAGTAAAAGAAATATCGCATATATAAATACAGAGCAGTGATTTTTCTATGTTGTATAAGTACTATGAATAAAATGCAAAGCAGTTATAAACCAAAAAGTATTGTGGCAATAAAATCAAAAGGAAGGTTCGTCTTCACGAAAGTCATATTAATATAAATATGAGTACAACTAGTTAGTTTAGTAGAGTTATAGTTTTATTATAGTTGATGTTATAAGAGTTAGATAAGTATTAGTAAAATGTTTCTTGTAGAAATAAATTGTTAAGTGTTAATTAGTGTTCAAATAAAGTAACTAAAAACTGTGGCAGTACTTTATTTACTTTTTGATTTACACCTTTTCAATTCAGGCATAGTTTTTGTTGAATTTGGTTTTATTAATAATTTTAAAATTTGATCTTCACTATGGCATATGCCATTATGCCCCAAAAAATGTCCTCTAGTTCAGTTATAGCATTGAATATTAATGTTTTAAAAATTCGTCTTCTTTATCAAATAACTTTTTGATTATAATATAGGCATATGATGCAATTTTGACGACTTCTTCACCTGGGTAGCAAAGTCCTCCCCTAGATGTTGCCGATATGAGGCTAAAGTTAATATTGGAGGACTCTTCGTCCAACTCATTTAAACTTAAAAATGTTTTGCAATATTTATTTATTTATTTATATGCATACTTTAAAAAATTGGCATCATTCTGCTCCAACCTTGGGTCAGTGCTGAAACTGGAACACATGGTTTTTAGAGTCCTTGGAGATGGCAAAGTTAATTTACCCGAGCTTCTCAAAAACTTATACGCAAGTGGGGATATTGAATGAAGCAAACAAGCAAACAGAGGTCTCACAAGTATATCTGAGCCTGTTTTTTGTAGAAATGTTCAAAAGATTAATTTGCTCTTTCAAAAACTCAATCATATCTGACTTTTCAGACTGGTATTGCCACTGCACTGACTCTAAGATGTCCGAAACTAAGAGAAGCTTACCTTTGTTGTCCACATTAACATTATCCTCTTTATTTTCATTGTCTATCAAAAATATTTTGGATTCATGAAGCACTTTATTTAAAGTAATAATATCCTCAACCCGCACTGGTAGTTTTATAACACTCTTGTCTGAACACAATATTTTTTTAACGAACACATTGCCCAAAAACACTTGAATGTTCAAGTCTTCTGACAGAAACACAGACACTTTCACACTTGGGTACCCTTCAGAGCGGGTTCATTTAAATAAAAAAAAACACAAGTTTGTTCTTCCTTTTCCTTTCAACCATCCATCCTCAAGTTCGTTCATTTTGATGTCAGCTTTATGTAGCGAAGTAAAAGATATTGCTTCATTGTAGGTAGTTGCTACATCCAAACTTTCAACAATAGCCCTTTCCATTTCCCGGCATTCGATCTTTCTGCGTTTAGTGTCTGGACATTCTCGGAGAGGGACATCATTTGACTTAAGTATGAACGGCATCCAGGTAGCTTACTTGGAATAGCACCTATAACAAACAGGATTGTCTCAATAACAAGAAAGGAAGAGCCCTGTTAAGCAGATGTGCACTGAGAAAATTGCATTAACTAAGCACATGGGTTGATCTTTTTTAGTAGTCACTACTAAAAAAAATAGTTATTACAACCAGTCTGATCTTGCTGTTGCAATAATTTTAAATTAGTTGAACTTTATAAATTATTATAACTGACATGAGTTCTGATTATTACAAATTTTTGTTAAAAGATAGATAACTATTATTCTGGCTGTGGCAACATGTGTTCACTGATTAAGCGAGTTAAATAAAAAATAACAAAAATATTATTAAAAAAATAGTTGCAACCACTTGGTTCCCACAACTATAAATAGTAGTCTAGTTATTCCTTCGTGGTGTATACAAAGACCCTTACATAATAAGACACTAAGTGTTAATTTTTTTCTGATATTTCTAGATACTTACACATACATATCTCATAATAAAAATATTAAAACAATATCACGTATGTATTTTTATTGGTGATATAATCCTGTTGTGTTATATGAGGTTCAGTTTGGTTAGCAAGCATTTCTGATTAAGAAAAAAGTTTGCTATTATGTTTTCTTTTGTTAACCCAAAATGTTCCATGTCATAACGAAGCTCCTTAGTTGCGACAAATTTAACTAGCAAAATTAGTTGGCATTGATAATTATACTGGTTACACCAAAACAAAATTATGGCTTATATAACTACTTCTGTTTGTGTATTAATTAGAAATAGGAAATTTGAATTTAAAGTGTAGGTGCTGCAACTATCTTTTGTAGCTTAGACAACTATAAAATAACAGTTGCTGCGACTGGGTTAAGATATAAATGTTTGCAGTTAACTAATTCATATTTTCTTTCATAACTAACTTATTGACCTGTTCTCTATGTTATCTACACTCTTTAGTTATAGTTACTAAATTTTTAGTTTGGGTTAGTAGCTTGTTTTTTTTCTCAATGTACCTACCTTCTACTAATCTTGGCATTTTCAGGAAGATATTTCTCCATCAGATTCATTTGTAAACGTGGTTTTTCTCTGAATCAAATCATTTTGAAAGTGTAGTTCACATACCTGAAACAATAATGCATGACGTGTTGATATTAGCAGAATAATAAATAATAGATACGTGGGCCAGGATTATCCAAGTTCTTAATTTGTAATTCTTAAGTGGTAATTCATAACTCGTAAGAAGTTAAATACGTGTTTATACCCAATTCCTATTTTTTTTACGGAATTGGATAAATGTTGTCATTATAAAGCACATATTTAACTTCTTACAAATTAAGAACTTGGGTACCTAATCCTGCCCGTATTTTAAACATCACTATAGTACCTAATAGATAAGATATGTACCTATATTAAATATTTTCATTACTTACTCTGCTACTATTACTAGGTGTAAACTGTTCCCTTTTTTTTGCAAGAATCCATTTTCTCTTTAACTCCAAATCTTTTGGAAATCGAAATGTAGCAACTTTAGGCCCATTTTCGTAATTCCCTTTACACTTGGGGACACAGCACCGGTAAGGCATTGTTTAATGGCAGAATTACTTAAAAATACACAACAGATAGGCTCCTAAACTAGAATGTTTATTGTCCAAAAACCTATCCGAAATCACTTAAATTTATTTTAACGGAGTCAATCTCCCACAAGAAACTGTTGCAAAATATAATTATAATAACTACAAGTTATAAAATAATCGAATAAATGAAAAACCGAGTGAAAATACTACTTCCAAACAAATAAGTCAAGGATCAATTTGGTCTACCTGTGATGACTCATCCTTGCCTAAAACTGCCTGCTTCCTGGCCTTGTCGTATAGGTGGCCTTGTCTGTAGTCGCGACGACGGACGGCGCGGTTTCGATTCCCGTCAGTACCGAGAGATGCTTTTATTTTTTTAAGGTTATGCTGCTGCTGCTTTACGTGTGGGCTTCGCTGGACGGCAATCACCCAGAAACGACCCCTATCCAGGCTTAGCAAGAGGTAGAGCGACCCTTCTACATTGGTTACACCTTGGTGGATAGAGGTACTATTTTTTGAACCCTCAGTATGTCGAGTATGTACTCCTGGGGGCTCAGACATATACATGCACGGCTTGTTTTAAGGTTCGAACACCACCGGCTGGACGTTCACAAACATAAAAATCTCTAGCATGCACGGGGCTCAATTCCCCGGCTGGACGTCCGTATCTTATTCGGGGAGAAAACTACCCGGTCCCTGAACGTTCACCATGAATTCCCAAAACTAACATATATGTATATGCAGCTGGAACAAAATGGCCGATACCCGACACGTGCACCCTCGACCGAAGACGACACGGAAGTCCTGATTTTAAGGTTATGCTTGTTCCTTCTTTAAATTTTGGTTAGTTTTGTTTGGCTGCGCCCCAAAGCGAGCGAAGGGCCATGCGCATAGATAAATACTAAGGGGGATGGGGCCATGCGTGAAGTGATATAATAGTCAACGGTTCATAGGACAAGGGATAGGGCTATTTTTGATGGGAAACCGTGCATGCGCAATGGCGAAACAAGAATAATAGGTGTATAATTAACAAGAACTAACCAAAAATAACCCAAGGCTGACCCCAAACTAATCCAAAATAAGAAAAGTAATATGGCCGTATTCGCCGTATGTATAAAAGCTAAGCTTAAGAGTTAAGCGCGCTAAACTAGCATTTTTTATATGCACCGCAAGTACGTAGACTCTTAAGCTCGCTTAATTTTAAGCCTTCAATTTTGGAGGCTTACAACCATAAGCCGAGTTTAGTCCTTTAGAAAGACAATATAATATAACCTTGTTTTTTGTTTGTCGATGCGATGACAAACTATGCCCTCAATTAACTATAAATTATATTTTCATAATTTAGGGGACAGTGGTTAGCCAATGAAATCATATTTACTGACTCCGTTGGGAAATCCTATAAATAAGTAAGAACAGTTATTTTGGGTCGAATCACACATTCGAACTAGAAATTATATAGAGAAAACCAATGGGAGTCTACGAAACATTTCCAGCATTTTGTTATGGGCTCCGATGTAGCCTCAATAATTCACTAGCCATTGTAGTGGCTACAGCTGTGCTCCGTAATATCGCCTCACTTATGCATGAAGAGGATCCACCACTAACAATAGACATAAATGCCGAAGAACTAGACTACTTAATTCAGCAGCGAGAAATTCCTGTAATCAGCCTGCTCGAGAATATCATGTATGACTTTAGAAGAGATATTACAAATAACTATTTCAACAATTTATAAGAAATAAATAATTATGATAGTTGCTTAACTAAAATTTTTTTACGTTATATTGATAGAAATAAAACGAAAAATATATCATATTATTTTATGACACAGCTGTTTTGCAACATGGAAGTACTCTGGATATAATTCAGCAACTTTAAAAAAATGCCTGAGCAAACCAAACAAAAACACATTACAAACAAATATCAATAGCTAAATTAGGGTTTAGGTAATTGACTTTTCTAGTTGTAATTTGTAATTCCAATTTCTTTTTTCTAATTATTAGAGCATTTTCGTTGTCCATAAGCCTTAACTGCTTTCAATTAATAAAAGCTTCTTATCTAAAAGAAGGTCATATTTCCATGTTATATCGGAGGATGTAAGAGGTTTTATAATTGTAGTTCGTCTATGCTTTTTTTGTTTGGGTGTCCTGGTAGATGGCTGTTCAAGAACCTATAAAGAGAAATTATTATAAAACCATGCTAGATAGTATATCAATATAATTGAATTTCTATTATGTACATCAAAAAAGAAAACTCACTGTATTATCAAAAATTCTCAGAGAATGTTTCTGTCCCGAACCCGAACTCTAGTCTGGCTGGAGTGAAGAATTAATAGGTGTATGTAATGGCTTTGGTGTGTAGGTATTTCAAGCATTATTGATCATTTCTAAATTCAAACCTGAACTAGCTTCTATATTTACTTTCATTTCATTGTCATTAGTGCTGGGCAAGGCACTTGTCTGAAAATAAAATTCATAAAATCACATGTATTCTAATGTCTAACAAAAAAAATTAGATTTAAGCTTTAGTAAATGACTTTTACCTGATGCAATGAATCTCTTGGCAATTCTTTGGAGGCTGCATCTGTGTTTCTTTCTCATCCTTCTGTGTCTTTGACAAATTCAAATTTTATTATATGATTTTCTTTGTGTTGGACACGTTCAATGGGTAACATATCTGGGTCATCGTCGAACGGATTAAGGTGTCCCACTAGTGTTTTCTTATATAAAATTGAAATCCATATCATCTATTCATCTCCCTCATGTTTTTGTGTTTTTGGAGGCAGTCCACCGCCAGTGAGAATGAAAAGGGTTTCTTTCTTTTAGTTCGACACACGACTTTCTTTATGATTTCACTCATGATTTTTTTTTAATCTAGATAATATTCGACATTATAATTCTATCAAAACCACAAAAACAAAAAACAATTAACATAAGCATAGCATAAGAAAGTCACGAAAAATTCTAAAATGAGGTTAGAATATTCGGATGTTGCCAAATTTATTTGAAGCTTAGCTAAGCTTGGCTTAATTCTTGCAGTGCATTACTTTAAAATGTAAAGCTGGATTTATAGTTTCCGTAAAGTAAGAAGTAAGCAGTAAGCCGTAATCGATAAGAAGTAAAACGTAAGCAGTAACAAACATTTGATTCATAGTTTCCGTAAGAATTTGTTTCCTATTTTTGTCATTTGCCAAATTCAGGTTTATGGTAAATATTATGTTCTCCGTCCCCTATCTTTTTCTCCACTTTCTTTGAATCTCTTCAATTATAAAATACCATAAATTTAGAAAACTTTCCCTTTGTCTCTGTACATACTACATACCAGTGGAACACATTGCAGAAGCAATTGCCTCACAAGAGTCCCAAGCGTTGCATCTTTTATTAGTATCTATATAATCCTTTAATATAACGAATAATGCTGAATAATGTTTATTAAAATATGGTCTTCTTCGTATTCCGTCAGTAAAAAAACACACAGAGATGAAATGTAAACAAACAAAATCAAAAATGCCGGCAGCCGACGAGCATGCGTTCAGGTTAAATATCGTAATACGCCTGTGCACTATCGCCGTAAGCCGTAAGAAATGGAATTGAACCATTTCTTAACTTCTTACTGCTTATCGCTTACTGCTTACTGATGAACTGTGAATGTCAACGTTACTCGCCATTTGTTTATTTTTCTTACTGCTTATCGTTACTTCTTACTTCTTACTTTACGGAAACTATAAATCCAGCTTAAGCCAGGCTTTAAAGTAGAGCCTAGCTTAACAAAGCCTGGTTTAAGAACAAAAACGGTGAATACGGCCATTAATAGAAAGCAAACATAACCTTAAAAAAAGGTAAGCAAAACACCTGTCGCGACCGATGGGAATCGAACCCGTAGCGCAGAAATGACAGGCAAAACCTCTACCTACTACACCATCGAGGCGTTGAAGGAATTTCCCTGGAACGATAATTCCGATAATCCGACCATATTACGCAAGCACGGTTGGAGGAGCTTGTTTAATTTCAAATAAAATCGAAAAGGCTTTACCGCTTTTTGATTTTTAACCTACCTTCTTATTTTTCATTACGTTTCCACAGTGTTGTAGCTTTTGTATAATTGTACTATATCTAGTACATTTCGACAGCAAGGTACAGTCACGGGCATTAAAAGTGGGACACCCGATTTTTCCCATTGTAAAACGAGCGATTGCGCACCAGCACGTACCTGCTGCCATGACGAGGTTTGTCAAATTTGACAGGAAAATAATAAATATGCCGTATTTATCCGATGTCGAAAAAACGAGAATAATAAATTTGTTTGAAGAGGGTTTGCCAGTACGAAATGTGGCTGTAAGAGTTGGGAAACCGAAAAGTACGGTGCACAATGTTTATGTGAAATGGCGTGCGACACAGAGCGTCGAAAGAAGGGCAGGTATTTTATCATAGCTAGTACATTTTCAAACGCAAACAAAATGCTGCTGAATATTCCCCGAATTTGAAATAACGGAATAAATCCACGACGACGACAACCTGACTTCGTACTCGTACTCCCGCAGTGTTTCCTACTCCGCCAATATCATTGGGCCGCTGGGATGCCTGTTCACTTCGATCGGGTTAGCTTTTGATGTGTGAACATCTTACGCGGCGGTATGAGGGAAAATCTCGGCAAATGGGGGTGACGGAAATGTGTAAACCGATTGTGACATTATAAGCCGTCGCATTGAGGAACAAGTTAATCCTGGACGGCCGTGATGGATTTTTATACAATTTTGTCTTTTAAAATGTTTTAAACGGATTTAAGACGATAAAAAAACATATTTTAAATTAACGAACCGTCAACAGTATTATTCAGATGCCCAGACTTTTAAAACAATATTCAGTTATGGCCCTCTTCTAAAATTTGCAAAGTTTGGTTTTTTAATGGACGGTTGAATTTAAAATGAATTTTCGCCTTAATATCCACGACAAATTCGTCCGAAGCCACGGTTATCGTCCTAAAAAGTTCGAATTTTCTGATTTTTATACAATTTTGCCATATAAAATCGTTTTTAAACGGATTTTAGACGATAAAAAAGCATATTTTTATTTTAAGTCAAACGAACTATCAAAAGTATTATTCAGATGGCCAGATGTTTAAAACAATATTGAGTCATAGCCCTCTTCTAAAATTTGCAAATTGGTTATTGACTTTTCCAAATCAAAAGATGTCGGCCCAAGATGAGTGGCTGGTAAAAGAATAAGCTTTGTATATTTTCGTGTCGAATTTGTGCAGTGAATTAATCCACTTCGAAGCTGCCAGTAAGTATTATTAAAGAATCTAACTAATATTATAAATGCGTTTGTTTGTTTGTTTCTTACGCTTTCACGCATAAACTGTTCCGATCATCATGAAATTTTGTATAGATATTTTCAAGAGTATAGCAAAGAACATAGGACACTTTTAGCTTTTGCCCGTGGCTTCGCTCGCCTTGATTTTTACGGTTAGTTTTAATCCTATATTTTAAATCCTTAAGGTTATATTTTTTCTTGATTTTTTGCATGCCTTGGGTTTGTTTTGGTTAATTTTCGTTTGTTGTGCCTCTGTAGCGAGCGAAGCGAGCGGAGGGCTATGCGTGAAGTGTAATATTAGACATTCTAATGTAAACGTTACAAATGTAACGCACGTCAGGGGGTATCTGTGACGGGAATGTGTTTTGCAGGCTGTCTGTAACCGTTAGTGTTAAACGTGTTCTTTCTAACGCCTGGCAACCAATTCCAAATAAGTGGTTGCCTATATTCAGATGTCACGCGGCCTGAGGTGGCATTAGATTTTCATGTCGATGATCTCGATATGGATATGTACACATCAGTGTCTCGAGTACAAGCAGACTCGCTAATTTTTTTTTTTATTTTTAGTTTTAGTGCATCAGGACTGTTGTCAGTATTTCCCGTGATTGTGTGGACTATAATATCAAATTGTGTTGGAATAAAACGAGACGAATATTTTAGCCAACGCCAACATGGACAAGCAAGTAATAGTTTTATTTTTGATATTTGTTTTTTTTCCTATTTATTTTATGCTATATAGTAAGAAAATTAGAATAATAATAGTTTTTGGTTTTTTTGTGTTTTTATATTTACATTATTTATTTAATGTTTTTGTTTCCTGTAAATTTTATGCTATGAAAATAATAATAAAAATAAAAATACCTTTTCTACAGCCGCGCGCAAAATAACTAAATACTAAATTCAAATGAAATCGCAAAATCGACGAATGCCGTGGATCCTTATTTTGCGCTCTAGCGCGAACATGGAAAAGGAAATTCTCACTTTTTCCGTCTAGTGCATGGTCATGGAAACCGAAGATAAATAAATGACAGTCGTGCGTTTGTTACAGTTTGTTGCTGGCACTCCTGCTCTAAATATGCCCGAAGCCCGAGCATAATATGTCAAAACTGACAGTCATTTGCAAATTTCAGAATAAGAATAGAGAAAAATGTGCATTTAATTTTTAAAAATGCGGCTGTAGAAAAAGTTCTGTGTGTTTTTCGAGCGCAAAGTAAGAATGCCGTTTTCGAAAGATTACTGCTCCGGTACGCGTCGCGCAGTAACATTCTTTCTCAAGCGGCAATCCGTTACTTTGCGCTCTAAATACACAAATAACTATTTCAAAACATAATTATTTAACTTCATCGACACCACAATTTCACTTTGTCGTAAATTTAAATTTTCTTACATTCTAGTAGTACATCTTATTGCTTCTGCTCAGTGCATTACAGAAACTCAGCGCGGCAACACTGCCATCAACGCAACGTCAATAACGTGAAACGTCATAAGTCATTATTTATTTATTTAGTTAATTTAAAATTATAAAATTTAATCAAACACAAACCACAAGCAATAAAAGGTGTTGCGCTGACAGGGGTAAAAAGCAACATTCGCAGTCCACAGTGCTCTAAGTAGAAGTGTCGTTTTTTTAAGATACCAAATTTTAAACAATAATCATCCAGATCTGAGATCAAATCAGTGGATCCTAATGGCGGGCTGTATCCCTTGTTTTGTTATTCCTCTTCTACTCTTCATTTTTCATAGGTATATTCAACCGATACTATTACGTTTTTGGAATCCATGGGAAAAGATAGAAGGAAAAGACGGAGAAAAGGAAAAGTGCAAATTTAGTTGTGACTGTGTATGGAAGAAAAAGGCGACTGATACTGATACTGGAATCAAAAGAGATCGGGTAGAAGAAAAGGGAATATCCCCTGCGATAGACGATCAAGTAAAGGGATTGTGAATTGGTTCTGTTAATTTCATTCCTCTTATGATGTTTCTTTGCTGTTTACATAGCATTCAAATACCTATTGTAATATAATTGTTTTATCATGGAACATTTTTGTAATTTGTTGAACATCTATGAACTACTATAATAGTATATCTACCTATTCTATTATCCTCACAAATGTTTGTTTTTGTATTATAATTAGCTACTTTGGAAGATATTGAGAAAATCACTGTAACATTTTGTTAATTTGCATATTAGAATGTGTCTATGTGAAATTTTTAATTTCTAGAATAGACATGATAATACAATTAATTGCTAGTAGGTAGTAGGTATGATAAAAACATTATTTTATGTCTGTGATAGTGATGCAGTAGTAGTAGTTTATGTATATAATAAAATAAATATTGAAAAAGCCACCTGAAAATAATATACCTAGATATGGAAATGAGTTAATAAAAATAATTATCATTTAAGCTAGAATATAAAATCCAAGATAAAATTCTCTAAAATACTTAGGTAAATATAAACAAATAAGCTCACAAATAAGTGTTTGTTAAAGCAGTAAGTTGAAAAACCTAATAGGTATATTAAAAGATACAACACATTATTTTGCACAAATAAAACAAACTTTCACTTTCCAGGTTAACTTAAAATGAATACATGATACCAAATATCATAATTTATGAAATTCTTAACATAATATATATGCTGTTTTTATGGAAATATTCATACATGTTTTTTTCACCATAGAAGTCTGGAAAAAAATACCTATAAAACCTTAGGCCAGTCCTCTTTCTAGTCAAAACCCAAACATTTGTCAGATGTTGCCAGTAGAGCAGTTAAGATGTACGGTTTTGTTGTGCGAAGCACTAAATAATTTAGAGATATTAATTGTATTAAGATGTATTTTTCATTTTTGCGCGGTATTCTTGAATACGTGTCAGTTGCCTGGAGTCCTTTTTATCAATGTCACAGTGTGGTGTTGTTGAGGAGGTACAGAATAGGTTTCTATGGTTTTTGTATTATAGGAAAACTGGTTCATGTGACAGCAATATTAAGTCTGTATTACTTAATCGGTACAAGAGGCAAACACTATCAAATGGAAGTGGTATAAATACTTTATTATATCTATACATTTTTGAACTCACTGATTGATAATTCATCTCTGTTGTCCTTAATATCAATAATTAATGTGGCTCTATGACTTTTTATTATCAAGTTGCGCCTAGAAATAGCATTCAGATTAACTCACCGTTGTTCTGAAAGTGTGATAGCTATAACCGGATACAACAAAGCTGTGATATTTTCGGGGTTAGTTTTAATCATTTCAGAAGGGTCTTCTGTGACACCATTGCCGACTACCCGTCTTGAAATGACTGGGTCATCTTGACTTATTTTCTTTTATTACATTACTTGTTATATGTAGGATTGTTGAGTGTAGTTTTGTTTATTTATTTATTTATTTATTTATCACAAGTATCAACAGCTACAAGAGCCAATTACAGATACCAACTTAAAACTAAAGAGATCTACAATGAATAAAGTATACTAAGCCAAAAAGACAATAAACCTTAAGTAAAAACTAAAAACTAGTATAAAATGTACTCTAAAGCAAGACATCTATGACTACATGCCAGTTTAAAAAAAAACATTAAAATTTCAAAATTGATTATAAGATTTATATAAACACTCAGAACGCACATACGAGACCTATAAAACATATTAAAAGATTACCTGGTAACTATGTCGATTTGAGTTTATTTATAATAATTTTCTTAAATTCATTAAAACTAGTCAAGTCAATGTCTATATCAGAGGCATACAAGTTAAAATAATAGCAGAGTTTATATATTGGCGAATTTTTGTAAAGTTTAGTACGTGGATATGCCAAATAAAACATTCTTGAGTTGCGGGAATTTAATCTGTTAATTGCAAAAGGAAATTCTTGAAGAATATCAGGGCAATCAATTTTGTTCTTCAACATTTTAAAAACAGTACACAAGAATATTTTAATTCTCCTCTTAGTCAGAGAAAGTCTATCTGTTCATTGTCGCAACCTCTCTGGGGATAAACACCAAATTTCCTGTAGTACATGCACTTTAAAAACCTCCTTTGCACGCCCTCAATCAGTGATATCCAGACATTATATTGAGGGGACCAAATGACGGAGGCATATTCCAAGATTGGCAACACCAAGCAATCAAAAAGATGCAAACTGACCTCAATGCTAAGCTCCTTGGTGGATCTGGCAACAAATCCAGAAATCTTCTGAGCACTCTCAACCTTCGACAAGATGTGGGAAGAAAATGAAAGATTGGTGTCAAAAATAACTCCTAAATCCTTTTGTTGGGTTACTCTTTGCAGTTGCTCATTATTTAAAAGATAATCAAAAACAATAGGGTTATTATTAAGTGTAAACGACATACAAGCACACTTACTGACATTTAACTTAAAACTGTGAATATCACACCAGTTCGCAACCTCACAAAAATCATTTTGTAAGATGTGACAATCTTCAACGGAATCTATCTCCAAAAAACACTTGAAATCATCGGCAAGTATAAGACCCTTTGCCTTTTTAATTTTACGAATTATGCCATTAATGGTTGCCAAAAATAAAAGGGGTCCAAGGTTGGACCCCTGAGGAACCCCAGAGGTGCTCTTAAAAATATATGACCTAGATCCCTTAATTTCCACATATTGAAATCTATGACTTAGGTATGCCTGAATCAATCTAATAATGTATGTAGGTACATCTAAGTCTGTCAAAGATTTTAGAATCATACAATGTCTCACCCTATCAAAAGCCTTCTCCATGTCTGTATATATAACATCAACCTGAGATCTTTTATTGATAGCTTCGTGGACATACTGGCAAAAGGAGGTGAGATTTGTGATAGTGGATTTTCTTGGTAAAAACCCGTGTTGACATGAAGTAATGCGGCCCGAAATTTCATGATATAATCGCTCAAAAATAATCAACTCAAAGACCTTAGAAATGGAGCTCATAATACTAATCGGTCGATAATTTTTTATTTCATGCCTAGAGCCGGATTTGTGTATAGGAAGAATTTTGCTAACTTTCCATTTATCTGGATAAGTTGCGGTTTTGAGGATTAAGTTAAAAACGTGTTTTAATGGTGGCAATAAATAATCACGACAACCTTTTAAGATATACGCTGGAATGCCATCTGGGCCAATTGCTTTGTTCGCCTTAATCCTGCTGACGGCCTTTAAGATTTCATCCTCAGAAATCAGTTGACTACAGAAAAAATACATGGGCTCCGTGGGTGGACAGTCTAAATCGTTGTCGTTTATATACACTGACTTGAAAAAATTGGCAAACCCATCTGCAACCTGTTGAGAACCTGAATAGATTCTGTCCTCAAAAGTCATTTCCTCTAGAATGTCAGCAGAATCACGTAAAGACTTCACAAAAGACCAAAACATTTTGGGATTCCCCCTCAAACCAGATTCCATATCCCTCAAATAGTCAGCATAGGCAGCCCTAATTTTAATCTTTACAGCAGCTCTAATGGAACGGTACCTGCACTTCCAATAGTTCAACCGGTATTTCTTAGTTTTAAGGAAAAAATTATATTTAAGCTTGATAAGATTAATAATTTCTTTGGTAAACCATACTGGATATCTTTTATTTATTTGGGTGGTCTTAGGAACGGATTTATCAAAAATGTCTGTACAAGTAGAATAAAAGACGTCCATAGCCATATTCACATCCGAACAAGAATGGAGGAGATCCCAGTTCTGTGTGGCAAACAGATTACACAATAATAAGAAATTAGCTTTTTTAAAATTAAATTTAGTACTTGGCTCAACCTTGCAGAATCTTGGGCGTTCTTTAGGCTTAAAGCAAACACTTAAACATGGATGGTGCCTGTCAATAGGAACCAGGGAATCCTCTACTCCATCCACCTGAACGTCGTCAAAGGATGAAATAACGAGGTCAAGAAGTACATTATTAAAGTTTTTGACAAAATTCGCTTGAAATAAACTGTTAAAAGAAACAAAGGAATGAAGAGAGTTTAAGCAAAGACAATCCACAGTTTAGACGGGCGACGCAATGCTTTAAAAATGGGACATCGAATGGAGGCTCGCTTCAAAAAGCGAGCCTCCACGATAAATATCGGCCACGTTCTGCATCTACTGATTCACAGATGGCGCCATTATAGAAATCTGCTTTGGGTATCGTTCATAGATCGCCAGCTGAGGTTGCCGTTGTGCCTATTTTCTATTAAGCATTAATGAAACGAAAGACAATTACTGTAAATTGTCTTTGATGAAACCAATGAAACATAACATTAAGACATATCGTTTCATTTAAAATGATAAATAATTATAGTGACCGTGTTTGCTGGTTTTTAACATTACTTCTAGAAATCAGTTATTTTATTTTAAATAATTTAGATATTTGGTCATATATAAAAGGTGTCCTAAATAAAAGGAGATCTTAGGTCGAGCACAAGAACGGATTAACAAATAATGGATATACTAATTTGTGGGCATGATTTTCAATAACTCAACTTATTTCGATGTTAAAGTTAAATAGAAAATATGTTCTTCAAATGGTATTAGCAAATTAACAAGCATTAAAACACCTATAAATGAATAATAGTTAATATATTTTGATAACAAGAACAGCATGCTCTAAACTAAGTAATGAATGATTAAAATATAATTAAATTGTCTTTGACATAACCAAACATTTAAATTTACCATAAAAATCAAACCGCCAATAATAACGTGCAATAAATATTTTCTAGTTAAACAATAATGTATACAATGAAGATAGAACAACAGCTTAATTATAT
The DNA here is from genome assembly GCA_016904865.1 of Pissodes strobi. Classification (NCBI taxonomy): domain Eukaryota; kingdom Metazoa; phylum Arthropoda; class Insecta; order Coleoptera; family Curculionidae; genus Pissodes; species Pissodes strobi. The sequence continues at coordinate 30,070 of JAEQML010050855.1, forward strand.
CAAAGAATTGTCTTTGATTATATAAATCACAATCTGCTATCTCGATTTTGGATGTTAGAATATATTTGTGGCTCTAGAACTATTACGACTTCATAATTTTACTTGTTGTTTTATCATAATTGCACTGGTTTTTATTATGCACAGCTCTTACTATCATAAGTATTATGCGCCTATTATTACATGGTTGTAGATAATAGTATATTATGATATAAGTGTATAAGAGGGCCTTTAAAGCACGTGCGACATATTTCAAAACACGACGCGCAGCGGAGTGTTTTGTAAGTCGCAAGGGCTTGAAAGGCCTCTTATACACGTATATCATACGCTATTTTTTATTACGAATGCATCATAATCCCAAAAATGCTTTAAATATTAAACTTAAAGGATATATTGACGCATATATGAATCTGTCACATTTGACATGATCAAATATTTCTATAACAACCTTTAAAAAAGTAGGTGCATCATAATAGTTATTTTTGTTACAAGTACCTAAAATGGAGCTTTTCAGGACGAATCATTGCTGTTTCCGGACGAGGCGTTAGCCGAGTCCGGAATAGCAGATGAGTCCTGAAAAACTTCATTTAGGTACGTGTGACAAACACTATTTTTTGTCATAAGCTCCCAAAATTTAATTTTTATTTATACGCTTTTTGCAATTCTTCAGAACGCCTAAATTTGCAAATTTACCATAATTTTTGAAATCATAATGTACGACAAAGTTAGCTTAGAATTTGATATCGTAGCAACTATTTGACAATTTTGTCATGTCATTCGAAATTTGACATTTAGACATATTCAGGAATTTTGGAATAGTCCGTAAAGGTTGCCATGACGACTTTTAGGGACTAGGCCTAAAAAGAAGCATTTTACGGACTCAAAAGAGTCCGTAAAATAGCTATTTTTGGGAGCGTATGACAAAAACATCATTTTAAGCACGCTGCAGCGTGCGATAATCGTTGATTATGATGCATGCGTAATAAAAAATATTTTAAATAAACATGCAGCAAGGAGATCTCCTATTTCGCGGTGACAAGAGAAGTAAGGCAATAATATATTATTTTATATGGAGGAAAAGTGATACTTTTCATGGCGCGCTTGTGTTTAACAGCCGAACGGAGTGAGGCTGGTAATAGAGAGCAAGCCATGAAAAGTAACTTTTCCTCCAAATAAAATATGCTGTTTTTTCTTCAAATGTCGACAAATTAATGCAAAAACATATCTTTTTAATAGTAATAATAATTATTATTAAAGATGTGGGTTCGCAAGGCAGCTTAGACCAGTGTCAGCACAGGTTGTTGCTATAGTAATGTAACATAAAGCTGTCAGTGGACACTGTCAACAATAATTATTTCTTTAAAATTGCGTCTGCGATTGCGTTTTAATTCCGTATTGATAAGCAGTTATTGAGTAAGTTCGATTAAATAATAACCAATTTGTTCCTAAATTAGTGATTTTTAGAAATGCAGTGGACAAATTGAGTGATAAATACAAATTTTAGTTTAATAAGTATCTATGTTGCTATGACAACACTTTTACCTCCGCCGGCGGAAAAGTGAAAAGTAAAGCTCCGGCGGAGGAAAAACGAAACTTCACGGCCGCCTACACAGTCGAGTAATGACGGATATACTGACGTTTGAAGAAAAAATAATTTTTCATTTGTCAATTTTGTCGTGAATATTATAAACTTAATCGCTTGTATTAAGTCCCGGAAATAACGAAATCTAAGTGTATTATAATAAAACTATATATTTAAAAGAAAAGCATAATATGCTTTGAAACGATAAGTAAATTATTGCAGCTGATTGCAGTTAAAGTAATTTTTGTTATGTCTTAAATGAAATGCATACTATGCATGTGAAAGTGCATAAGATAATTCAAATTAGTCTCAGGCTGGATCCTTCAGTTTTTCTTTAAACTATGGTGACCAGATGTCTTTGCACAAAAGCAGAACAACTAAGATAAAAAAAAAACAGATTTTCGATAAAAAAAAAGCCTGACATTTAAAAAATGTACACTGTGGGCAAAATTAAATTGGAACCCTCTTTAATGCTTAATAACTTTTTATTTTCAAAGGATTTTTTACTACTGAAGTAGTCTTTGCAAAGTTAATTTTACTCCCAATACCTTGGGCCATAACATATCCAAAAATGATAAAAAAATCCTTTGAAAATAAAAGGCCACTAAGTATTAAAAAAGGATCCAATTTAACTTGGCCCACAAGACATGGTTTTATCAAAATGAAAGTATCAATTTTAATTTTGTTTGTATCGACCTGGTTTTTTAATGGTCACTATTCCGAACCCTTTCAAATATTTTTTGCCCATTTTTACATCTTTATTTCATTTGGCCGATTTTTGCAACGACCTGAAATACATTGGTTTAAAAAAAATACTCCCTTTCTGTACGCCACTGAAGTAGATCGTCTTTGCAAAGTTCTTTTTAATTCCAATACTTTAGACCATAACATATCCAAAAATGATAAAAAATCCTTTGAAAATAAAAAAGTTATTAAGCATTAAAGAGGGTTCCAATTTAATTTTGCCCACAGTGTATATCATTAACAAATTTTGCATTTTGTGCAGAACATTATTGCACATAAAGAATGTTAGATATTAACATTAACTCAACTTAACCTAAAACTAAAATATTTATAACTTAATTCTAAATCAAAATAATTTCTACTTTAGGTGCAAATTACTTATTCATTTATTAACATACTTATCGGAAGAACCAATTTGTTAGGGTGGTCAACTGGTGAAAAGCTACTTTTCGGTAGTGACAAATTGTGATATAACGTCACGCTGATGGGCCAGTATGTAACGATCCTGTTTCGTTCACTTTTTATAAAGTGACATTTTGTATTTAAGATAAAAGTGAAATATTGTACAGTTTATAAACGGGCGTAGAAAAAAAATATTATAGAAAATTCCGTAAACATGACACCAAAAAATTTTTTTGCACTAATACATCAAGGCTAACAAGTTCTATGTTTATAATATAGTTATAGCAATTGTTTAGCCTTGACTCTACGAATTAGTGAAGGGACTATTCGAATACAAATAATCGAAGTATTCGATTCTGGCTTGCATTCGAATGCATTCGATTTTCAACGAAGAATTCGAATACCAGAAATATTCGAATGCGCTAACACCGAATTAATCGTCCCTCGAATGCTGGTTGAATCGAAATGAAATATGAATTGGCACAATTCGCGTCAAATGCGATTATAATAATTATAACTTGTTCGATTATGCTGGTCTGCCGTCTACAAATAATAGCGGGCTTTGTTTTGTATTATGGTGAATAATAATGGAAACGCTATACTATAAAAAGAATAAAATAGAATAGTTTAATTACTGTGGTAGTTTTTTAATTGTTGAATATTTTTCTTCCGTAGTATCTGTATTATTAATTTTAAATGCGGTAGTCGGCAGGTATGACATACATATTTTTGCAATATGCAGAAGATAAGGAGTTTTGGAAATTCAAATTTAAATTATTAAAAAGTGATGATTTCAGTAATTCTTTAATACACTTTTACATAATATCTAAACAAAACAACTTTTAACCAATATTTTATTTTTTAATCGTGAAGGCTTTCGCTAATCTTTGTAAACGATTTTGCTCTTATGCTTAAATGTATCAAGAATGAAGACTTGAAGATCAAACATTCCAGAATCAGACAATTTGTAAATTTGAATTCGAGAACGAGACTTCGAAGTCACTTGAAACCTCGCGAGGTTGATTCGCTAATTGAAACATTTAGGATATCGCGAGTAATCCAAATAATTCGATTCTTTGCATTCGAATAATCATTCGATTCTCAAAAGTATTCGAATGCAAGATATTCGATTCTAAAAATCATCCGATTTTCCCTTCACTACTACGAATATATACCGTGCGTTCAATTTATCTTGATAACATTTTGATTTGCTGTAACTTTTGTTTTTAAAGATATCAAGGTAAACAAAAAGACAAAATGTAGGGTTGGTAGCCAAATTTTTTTCTAAGTTAAACATAAAACAAAATACTAACAATTTCTTAAAATATAAGCCTACCCTATATTTTTTTTAAATGGAACACCTTGTGTATTACTACATTTTTGGACTCTCTAGAGAAATCTAAACACATTTCGTGTATAATATTCTATAACTATCTTTAGGTGTTTACGAAATATTGACAGTTGAAAGTCGGGCATTTTGACATTTTAACAGGCTTTAAAACCTAAACCGCGCGAGAGCAAAGAAAACGGTTTGCACATTCCTATTTTAGGTTTTCATGACCTATCGAATGACGGTAACTTTGAATTTAACCCGCGGATAAAATTAACCGGAACTTTTAAACCTCCGGTTAAATTCAAAGTCACTGTCGTTCGATAGCTTATGAAAACCTAAGATAGAAATGTGCAAAGCGTTTTCTTTGATCTCGTGCGGTTTAGATTTTAAAGCCTGTCAAAATGTCAAAATGCCCGACTTTCAACTGTCAATATTTCGTAAACAGCTAAAGATAGGTATAGGATATTATACACGAAATGTGTTTAGATTTCTCTAGAGAGTCCAAAAATTTACAGAGTGTTCCATTTAAAAAAATATATAGAATAGGCTTATATGTCAGAAAATTGTTAGTGTTTTGTTTTATGTGTATCTTAGAAAACAACTTGGCTACCAACCCTTCATTAGACTAAATATTGTTATAACCGTACTACAAAATAAAGGAAACTGGGTACTTGATTATATTGGATAACAGGCGTTGACAATTTTAGTATTTGTTTAAATAATGTACTGCTAAGTAAAGTTAAAATTCGAATCCCTGTCAAAACCAAATTAACTGTGGCTCCTAAAAATTAAACAGCCAATTAAAAATCTGAGCGCTTTGTCCTGTGTATTTTGTTTATGACTGAAACTGATTTCTAAAATATCCCATATTTAACCAATTTTCTATAATAAGATGTTTGGACAGATTGTCCTATTATCGTTCTAACTGCGGGAATATTCCTTGTTATAATGAACATAAAAATCTACAGTTGCGAACCGTGTAACTATGCCCTTTTTAGCTAACAGTGCAATATAGCAGGAGTGACTAGTTCAAATTGTCATTAGGGCAATGAGCCACCTAACAATTTCTCAACAAATAAATGATCTGATAATAAAAAACAAAATGTAATACAATTTCGTAATACCAAAGACAATTAACTGTAAATTTGTAAATTGTCTTTGGTAATACCTTCAACTTAGATTAAAAAATGTTCATTCTATAGGTTAAAATTAAGTATATTTAATAAAGGCACCGAACAAATATACGTTATTTGTCCGGTGGTAAAGGCTAGAAATCACCTCTTTTATCATAATTTTGCTATAAATACCAAGTATTTAAAAACAGTAATAAAATTAAGGCATTTTTATGTTTTTCAAAATAAAAAACGTTTGTTTTGATAGAAATGTTCACTTTTGAATTTTTACGAGGTTGGTTCATCCCCGTAGAATCAGAACCATACAAAACCAGTATTTTATCTTGCCCCTAATAAAATGTATTTGTTTTTCCGTTTCGAAGTACTCCTTTAGAAAAAAAAATGTGTGTGCTTAAGACCACACGGTAAAAGTGAAAACTTCAACAAGCGGGGTCATCGTTGGTCAGAATTTCAATCCGAGCCTTCGTTGCAGAGATACGGGCAAAAAACGGTTTTTCACCCAAAATCCCCCCTTAAATTAGAACCCCTGTCCCCCTGTATGGTCTCAAGTGGCCTCCCATGGGGCGCACCTACCATAAAAATTTCGACCCCGTACCTCTTCCCGTTCTCCCGAAATTAATTATTTTAAGTTTTTTCTTCTCCCCCTCCCCTGGTCAAACGGGAGGGGGGAAGTACGGGATCCCGTTTCCGTCCAGAATCTTCTTTTTACCCCGGCTACATTCCCTGAAATTTTCGGTCCTCTACCTATACGGGAACATGCCAGTAGTCTCATTCCCCCCCCCCCCCCCAAAAAAAAAACCGCAAAACGTGCCTAAAGAAGTTTTCACTTCAAAAATTATTCACTTTTGAGGGTTCGTTTCAACCCCTTACATTGGCAGATATTACAAAGCATGTTCTTTGCACGCTGAAAACGAGTATGTAGGTATGCCAAAAACCGATTTATACTGTGGTATAGCATTTAAAAATGCTATAACACACCGAAAATTAAAAGAAAATTGACTTGTTTCACTGCTTTTTAAAATGCAGAGCAAATTTTTAGAAAAGAAAATATTTTTAGGGGGTTTTATCGGTTTTAACCATCCGCTTAGAATTGAAGTTTGCAAAATCGGTTCTTATTTCATCCCTAAATCCTAAAAGAAATTTGAATTTCCATCTTAGTGAAGCATTCATATTTAATATTGCTATTTTTTAATAATAATTTTATAGAAAAGGTAATGTAAAACCACACGAGTAAAAGTAGTTTAAAAACAAAAAGACTTTTCTCACAATTTAAATAGCAACATACATTACCAGACATTGTTTTTAAAATCGGTGAACGTAAGAGAAAGAATTCAATTACAATGCACTTGCAAAAAGAATATCTTTCAAATAACCAAATTTACCAAATAGTAATACTCCTTCACCTCAATAATTGAAGATGGCAAGGTTTACTTAAAAAACAGGCGGTATTAAAAAGCCCTAGATTTAAGACACGGACAAGCGAAGCGGTCCTTCAAAGAGACAGCGGCAGCCCTTTTACCGCCACGCGACATTGCGTTGCCCTGATTTAAATCGAGCTCTGCTAAGTCCAACATACATCGGCAACACCGCAAGGCGTCGTTGCATCGTCCTCATGGCAACCGAAATCGCACCATGTCGAGAGATGCGGAATATTTAAAATAATAGTAAAATTAGGTTTATAAGCCACAGGTGCTGCGCTCTTAAGAACGGAACCTGAAGTACATTACCGTTTCGGCTCGTTTCGTCTATTCCCTGTGAATTGTCTTTGGTTTAAGCAATCGTTACAGGACATAGGATTAGCATAGGAAGGAATGTTAAAGTCGCCAATAATAGTAAACTCTGAGTTCTTCCTACCTACTAGATTAGCCTCAATTTTCTCAAAAAACCTTTCATACACATCACTAGTACTATTAGGGACAAAGTAAATTACAATGACATACAAATAAGTAGACGCGCCAAATGCTATTCTAATACACAGCGCTTCCTGATCAGCATCAAAAATCTTCAGTTCAGTGGCAATAAAACAATCCCTAATCGCAAGCAACACACCACCTCCTTGAGATTTATCAGTCAACAACCTACTCCTATCTTTTCTAAAAACGAGCCTGTTGCTAAAGGCAAACTCTGCGGTCTCAATCGTTTCGTTCAGCCAGGTCTCAGATAATGCAATTAATTCATAATCGTTAAGAAGCATATTACATTTAAGTTTATTTAATTTGGTTTTTATGCCTCTGCAGTTTTGATAGAACACCGAGAAAACATTGTTTAAGTGGCAACCATCTCTGCAAGTTCCTGTCGAAAATTTTGGCCCGTGGCATTAGTTGATCTTGAGTTGAAGGAAAGTACATCATTAGGGGCGGACAAAGGTAAGTCAAAGCTAAAATCGTTTTCGACCGGAACATCACAGGTTAGAGAACTATTACCACTTGAGGCAACCACTTGAGTAGGATTAAGGCTGCTTTGACGAGAATCATCACATACCACTTCATCAAGTTTAATATATAAAAGATTCTTGCTGCTGGGAAACTGAATTACTGAACTGATCAGTGCCGACAATTCAACATTTGAACGCTTATTACCTAACACATTACAACTATTAATAAAACTCATTCTGTTAGGAGAAAACTTTTCAAAATTAAAAACTAAGTTGTTCAGCTTGTAATTAAAACTATAACATTTACTTGGGTTTCTAAAACAAATAGGGGTGCTTAAAATAATAACGTTAGTATGAACAAGTAGTTTCAATTTACCAGTGATGAACTGAAGTTTTGGAAAATGGTCACCACTGAAGTTGTTATACCCAGCATAAAGAATCACAAAGTCATCCATGCCAAGGTCCCTCGTCAAGATTTCCACATTCCCCCAGATACTCTCAAAGGAAGCAAATGGCTTGATAATGCTTGTAGTTGTGAAGTGTTACATTTTAATGAGACCTATTGGTAATTGGATTACTGTTGCATAGGTAAATAAATAAATAAACAATTACTACTTCTTAGTTAACATTTTACGTGATAAAAATATAATTTAAATAAACTCAAAAAACAGTTATATAGACGGGTCGCTTGGTTCACACACTATAGTTAGCTAGTTACAATTTACATAGATTACAGTCAAGGAATCAGAGGCTGAGAAAATTCCTAAAATAATAAACATCTATATTCTATAAGGAGTTACTTGAATTCATTCCTAAAATACTTTTTTTTGTCTATATGAAACTTATTACAGCTACAGCACTTGGTACCAATACCAATGACATATTTAGTGTAATATGATGTCATTGCTTGGTACCCACGTAGGGGAGGTGTGAGAAAGATGACACTTTTAATTGGAGCGAAATTAAACAGCACATTTTCTTATGATACTTTATTAAAAACAAAAAACTTGGGGAATAAAAGGAGGCAGAGTGGGAAGCAAAAAAAAAACATATTGCTCTCCTCTTGAGTGCACATTCTTATTTTAAAATGAAAACAGATACTAACTAAACACAAAAATGTCAGAACTAACAAAAGGCTGCACAAAGAGTAGTAAGCAAACTTTTTCTCCCTTGAGGCTCTAGAGAACCCTTACTGAAAATTATAATATCAACACTCACTACTTTCTTATTTGCTTTAATCGAATTATTATTATTAAACCTATTAACAACCTTTCTTATTTAGAACTATAGAGAAACGCAATAAATCCAACAGAGGCGTAGGTAATATATTTTTCATACTCTACCTATAAAATGGCGTACTCTACCTATAAAATAGCTATATTATTTTACGACTGAAAATTACTTTAACTTATTAATTGTTATTTATTACTTATAATTTCATTTAATTTATTGATGTTACCCAGTAATTTATGTGGCAGTTGGTAACAGGCTTTTTCCCAAGTTACCTGTCCTCTTCTTTCCTTGTCTAAGACAAAATAGCACCGCCACAACAATAGATGTGTTTGCCACATAAATAATGACCGCTGTGAAAAGGCTTCAATTTTAGTACATTGGCTTAATGTCATGCGCGGTATCCTTACTCTTACCTAATCTAAGAAAAATATCATCTTTCGATTTTAGTTATTTTTACAATTATTGTTAATTAACAAAAATTCCATTAAAAATAACTATTGTTAATGATACTTTTATGTTAAAATCTACCAAAATCTACTATGGAAAAAAAGGGTGAAAATCTACCAAATAAACTAAAAAAAAGTAGAAATCTACCAAAAGTGGTAACGCTGAGCGCAGCTCGCCACCATCGCCGCGTTTTTCTCTTTTTATTTAATAAACTTGATGAAATTAATAAAGCACCACTGCACATAACTAATAGAGCTGCCGCTTGTTCTTCGTCACAGACATGGCAGGTCTATTCTTTCTATACTCTCTTCTTCTCTTAATTACGCGACCACGACTATTCTGTCGCACTTCTTCACGCAACACGATAATGAAGTGAGCTGAAGCTGAAAAGCAAATCCAAAAGTTCGTCGACGGCTCGTGGCTTACGCGTTTCTCTTGATGGATACAGGATAGTCGAGGCAGGCTCGCGTCAAGCTCGCTGCTCCAAAAAAGTTCCTGCGAGCCACGAATTTCCATGAATAGGCTTGGCTCGCGCGCGTCTCGCTATATTTATACGCGCCTTAATAATAGTTTTAATAGGTTGTCGTGTGTAGCATTATAAGATCCTATACACCAATAGTGCACTATATAAAAATCGGCCTCTCCTATTGGTCGATCCGCATGGCCCTTCGCTCGCTACGGGAGCTCAAGAAAAGAAAAGTAACCAGGTGCTAACCAAAACTAACCCAAGACATACCCAAAATCAAGAAAAAAAACTGTTTAGAAACATAAACTTAAAAAAAAATAAAACAAAGCAACGGGGTTTGAACCCGGGCCGTCCAGGTGAGACCCAGCTATCTAAACCTCTACACCACGAGAGCTCTTGACAGAAATTAAGCAATTTTTCGCGAGGTTAATCCAGCATAAACGGTTTAGGTTTTGAGCACAATCTAACGTTTCCGCGACATAACCTGAAGTAGGGGAAATGTTGATGACGTCATCGTTAGGTTAGCCAAGCATAATCCGGTCTAGAGCAGGTTTTGCTTGGGTTATGTCATTTGCAACAGACAGAAACTAGCGTTTTCGCCAACAAAACCGAAGTAACTCCAGTGTATCATACATTTATGTTGGTGGGGATAGGTATATGACGTAAAAGGTTAATTCATCAATTGATTGCATCAGGAAGACATATTGTAACACGAGATGGATCGACCAATAGGAGAGTTCGATTTTTACATAGTGCACTATTTGTGTAAATTATCTTAAAATGCTCGTGTGTACATACAAACAGCTCAACTTTGCGATAAAAATAATTCATTAATTGGCCGTTTTGATCAAACTAAAATTAAGCAGCGTTAAAGTCTGGGTTAGTTGGATTAGCTCTGGTTCGTTATAAACACTTTTATTGGAACCATGAGCATTGAGCCTATGTGCCGTCAAGACGACTAACATTCCACAGTCTGCAATGTGCGTATAAAAATATACGAACAAAACTTAAATTGGATAAACAATTATTTTGGAGGAAATTGAAAAGAAAAAATTGCAACATCTATAGATTTTTATTGTTGATTTATTTATCAGAAAATGTTGATATTCGCAAGGTATAAAATCAACAGTAGACTTAATCTATAACATAACAATTAGACTTATTTGAATGTTTTAATACTTTTTTATTAGGCATGCAACATAATCAAGGATTATCGCACGCTGCAGCGTGCTTAAAATGATGTTTTTCTATTTTGCGTTCAAAATGATTCCATTTCGATACGCAAAGGAAAGGAGTGTCGAAAAGGACCTCTTTTCGACACTACTTTTGTTGACTGGTTGCTATGATACTAACAAAATTGTTCAATGTCAAGGCTCACTAGCAAAATTTTTGACACCACTTTGAACTTTGAATGGGATTTGGGATTTCTTGATTCCTACCATATACGTAAAAAAAATATACTGCTAAACCTTCATTTGGTTAATGAGTGGAAAATGAAGTCAACAGTAACAGATGGGAATATCAATTTTGCATAAGTCTATCTTTGTCCTTCAAAACATTGTTCTTTTTTTTCTTTCTGTTCTCCTTGATGGCTTTGCTGCAAGGCAATTGCCAGCTCGATTTCTTAGCGACCACGAGCCGTCTGGTTTAAACCATGTCGTGGCCCCTTATTATAGCAGTCTTAGCTTTTTGCTAAAATAATAGCATGTGTAGATTAAAGGCTGTTATTAGACAAAACAACAGAGGATCCAGGAAACACATATATCAGACAAACAACTGCAATGAAAGGAAATATATGAGGCATGTATAGTAAGGAAAGAGGGTGAAGTCGAGCATTATAATTTAATTTTATTATGATTTAAAAATGTATTGATAAGATCAATTATTTCTGCTTTCGGAGAGATTAAGACTGTATAGATCGTTATAGGGGCATTGAGCTTCATACTACTAAATTTTGTATACAAATCAAAACCTGGTATTGCATTGATGGGACACTCAAAAATAATGTGATTGAGATCTTCTACTGATCCACATTCGCAATTTGGATTATCCTTTCTTTTCATTTTAAACAACATTTCTCCCGTTAGACAGTGACCTGTACGCATTCTGATAATGTTGGTGATATGCCTCCTATTTTTATAGGGTAAATTATCAAACCATCTTTTTTTCGAGAATTCATTTTGCACTTTGGAATATATAGGTTTATTGATATTTAATTTAAGTTTCCATTCTCTGATAAAACAAGCAAAAGATTTATTTTTGATGGTATTAAATAAATCTTTGTGATTAATGTGTATTTTTTTTGGTACATTTAAGATTCTTCCGATATTGGCAAGAGTATCTGCTGTCTCATTTCCAGGTATTCCGGAGTGACCAGGAATCCAGGCCAACCTAAAATCATGTCCATTTAGATTTGAATCGAAAATTAGTTTTTTTGTCCTTAACGTCCAATAATCAGAGTTGGTTTTATTCAAATTAGCGTTAATTGAGGCAATGGCACTTAATGAATCGGAGAAAATAATGACATTTTTTAGATGTTTTACTATTGCAGTCTGTGTTGCATCCTGTATTGCTATAATTTCTGCCTGGCAGATACTGATATCATCGGGAAGTCTAGATGAAAATTTATAATTAATCTTCGGAATGTATATACCATACCCCGATTTATTATCTTTTTTTGATGCATCCGTATAAATAAATACATAATTGCTTTCATATTTGTTTTTTATAAGTCTAAAATTTGATTGTATATCCAAGTCTTGTTTGTTGATCCTGCAATTTATGATTTTGAGTGGCGATATTAAAGTTTCATAATCTATTTCATAACATGGAAAATTATCGCTTTTGTATATTTTATTTAAGTACGGTAAAAAGAGGGAAAAGCCTGCAATTAGATATGGAACATTTTTATTGGCCTGAAAAACAGTTCCCCGGATTAATTTTATACGACATTCTTTTAATAATTTTATTAATGGGTGATCTGTGAAGAATATTATTTTTGCTAAATATTTGTATGATAAAATTATTCTTCTCTGTTCAGGGTCTGTGATCGCAGCTTCTGATAATAAGGCCAATTTGGGGGTAGATTTCATGCACCCCAGACAAATACGAAGTCCCTCAAAAAAGATTTGATCAACTTTATTTAAACTCTTTTGACTAGCTGGTTTAATAAAAAATGCTCCGAAATCTAAGTGTGACATTATAAGTGCTTTAAATATGATTAACATGGTGCGTGGATCTGCTCCCCACCAAACTCTACATATTGCTTTCAAGACATTGAGGGCTTTTTGGGCTTTAGAGGTGACTTGTTCTATATGATAATCCCATTTTAAGTGTTCATGAAAAGTTACGCCAAGGTATTTGATTTTCGGCTGAAAGATGATATGATGATTATTTAATTTGATATGCGGTGGCCTACTTTTCCTTCCGCCTTTGGTAAAACAGATGGCCTGGCATTTGTTTGGAGTCAAAGATAAATTTATTGTTTGCAGAAAATCATAAATTTTTTCCAGAGCAGCCTCTATTTGGGTGATATTGTCACATATCTGCGGCCCTTTAGCTACTAATACCAAATCATCAGCATATCCTATCAGAGAAACTCCACCTAGATCCAGTCTAAATACCTCTGAAATATATATATTAAAGAGAATAGCACTAAGGGGGGAGCCTTGGGGCAATCCCACTGTGGCCAGATAGGGTCCCAATACTTCACCATTGTTTGATCTGCTGTATAATAGTCTTGATCTTAAAAATTGATGTATGAGATTATTGTATTCTGAAGGAATATTTAGATCTTTCATTTTATTGTAAAGTAAGTAAATGTTTACATTATCATATGCAGCTTTAATGTCCAAGCATATAGCTACCACAGATTGAGAAGACAGAAAGGCATTGTAAATATATGTTGTCAGAATTGCAATATTATCGTATATGCCTCTGCCTTTTCTGAAGCCGGATTGCTTGTTATCGAACAGTTTATTTTTTTCCACTAACCAGTCGAGTCGATTTTTAATCATGATTTCAAGAATTTTACCTCCACAGGGAGAAAGGGTTATGGGTCGAAAGTTGTCTACCAGTCTTGAATCTCTATTTGGTTTCAGAAAACTAATAATATTTAATTTCTTCCAAGAATCCGGAATTTTTTCCCCTAAGAGATAACTGTTGTAGAGATTTAAGAGAATTTGCTTTCCTCTGAGAGGTAAATTTTTAAACATGGGATATGGAATGTTGTCCAGCCCAGGCGCTGACATCTTTTTATCTTTTAATGCAATATTCAATTCATTTAGATTGAACATTTTAATATTCTCGAGACTGATGTTAGATATAGAAAAGTTTGGGTCTATGTTTATAGAGGACATTCTATGAAGAATATTTATTTTCATAACATCTTCTGTTAAAAATTTGTTGGTATTTTTATATATATTTGAAAACTTTCTTATGTTATTCCAAACGTATGTAATGCTTGACCCTCTATTTAGAGATTCACAAAAGTTCCTGAATTTTTCCCTTTTTTTTTTATTGAGATTTTTTTTTGTGATGGCTATTGCTTTTTTTGTTTTTATGTAATTTTCTAATGAAGGGCTGTTATTAAAATTTTTTATAGCATTTTTTCTTGCATTAACCCACTCACTACACTCCTTGTCCCACCAAGGGTTACCGGATTTTTTATATATTCCGCTGTTTTTATAGGGAATATCCTCTTCCGCTGCTATGTTCATTATCTCAATAAGTTTAACATAGTCTATTTCGATATTTGAATTAAGGATATGATATGCCACTTTATCGTGATATGAGCCCCAGTTTGCTTTGGAATAATTTCGTATTGAGCATGGAGAGATGAAAGCATGACTGTTACAGTCCTTATTCGTAAAATTGATTACTATACAAGTAGGAAAGTGATCGCTGTTTCCGCAATCCTCTATGACATTCCAATTTGATTTAGTTGCTAACTGTCCATTAACAATAGTTAAGTCTACAGCACTATGATTATTATTTGGATTTTGCATGAGAGTGGGCGTGCCATCATTCATAATTACTAGATTCTTATCGAAAATAAAATCATTTATTACTCTACCACCCATGTTAGGAGGTGATTTATCCCACAATGGATGATGAGAGTTTAAGTCACCCATTAAGATGCTATGTAGTGTATTATTGTGATCATATAAATTCTTTAATAACGCTTGATCTATGGCTGAATCCCTATTGACATATATGTTTTTGATAAGAATATCCCCTATTTGAATAATTATAAACTGCACGTTATCTGAATTAAAGCTTTTGATTCTTGTGAAAATGATATTCTTTTTTATACATGTGGCTACTCCTGCATAACCATCCTCTCTGTCCTGTCTAATTATGTTATATGACTTTAAAACGAAAAATCGACTAGAATTAAGCCAAGTTTCATTTAATAGAATGACATCAGGTTTTTCTTTGACAATTAAATTATTAAGATTTTCACGATTTGCTTGTACGCTACGTATATTCCATTGTATGATTTTTAAAGATTTATTGTTTATTGGAGTGAAGATTATTAAAATTAAATAAAATATGTGAATTTGATACTATCAATCTTCGGAGTACTGATCGAGATCCATATATGATCCCGAACCCCCTCCCGATTGAAGCATCCCCATCACTATGTTAATTTGTTCAATTGTTGCGTTTTTTAAGTACCGAATAACAGTATCAAAATTAATATTTTTAATTGTTTCCTCCTGATTATAACTTGAATTGGCACTATAGATAGGCAACGAACTGTGTGAATTTTGAGGTAAATAATTATCTTGTTGTGAGATCCACGATTTTGTCTGAGACTGCTGAGGCCTTCCATTAGGGGTATATATATTTTCGTTGTGGGCCTTCTTGTCAAAACTTTTTTGAATAGCTCTTTTTTTATTTGAATTACTAGTAACAACTTGTGTAAAGGAGCGTTTAACCGGATTATTTCTGAAAGATAAAGCCCTTCTTTCAGCAGGCCTGGTAACATTTTCCACTTTATTTTGAGAAAAATTATGAGTTGACTTGTCATTGAGAAGTGGATAATCATTTCGATTAATTACAAAATCATTTTTATTCAAGTATGTTTTTTTACAATATTCACTAGCTTCAAAAAAGGTTAGGTTTTCAAGGGCCATCAATTCTTTGATGTTTTTTTGTCTAGTGAACTCTGGACATGACTTTGAAGTTGACTTATGATCACCATGACAATAAAGACAAGAAATGACACAAGTAGATGTTTCGTCTGATTCTGTGTGTTTTAACTCACCACATTCAAAGCACCTCTCTTTGCCTTTGCATGCGGCTCTTGTATGACCGTACCTAAGACATTTATAACACTGCGTAACAGGAGAAATGTATACTGAAATTTCATATCTAAGATTATAAAACTGAACTGATTGAGGTAAATTGACACCTTTGAATGTAAAGAGGACTGTTCCTGTGGGTTCGTAAGTAATCGACTTGTCAATGCCGATATTTTTCCTATTTAGTCTTTTGACATTTAAAATAGATATATTTCCGTCAGCAGTACAGCTTTGGGCTAGTTCCTCCTCTGATATATCTGAATCGATTCTTCTAGCCAGTCCCTTTGATGTAACAAAATTGAAAGGAATGAATAATTTATAACCTTTATCAATTAACGTTTGGTTTTTAATAAATTCATTAGCCGCGTTGAAAGTAACGAACTGTATGGAAATTCTGTTTGACCCTTTATTGTTTATTTTTTTAACATTCGTCAATTTAAGATTGAAAATATCTCTCGCTATTTTAATATTATTTGCTTTACCAATATTGTAACCAACTTTTTCTGTGGATTCCACATAAACAACGAACGGACCTTTATCAGTTGCAGAATATAAAATAACCGGTTTAGGAACTATAGATTCGTCGTGATTTGAAATATGATTCTTTCCTTCCAATTCTTTTACTACCTGCTTGTTTTTTTTTGATGGAATGCCATTATCATACGGGGGGGTCTCGCCCCCCCC
>MU189994.1:0-28080 GCA_016904865.1 Pissodes strobi
CCAATGCCATTAAAAAGTAATTTTAAGATTGCTGTTGTTATGAAACGGCGCGAAAAAAACTGTGTGGCTGCTGGTTATTACACGTGGGGGTTACACGAGCGTAAACTGATCTAGGATAACTTCAGAACGTGCCCAAATTATAAAAAATATATTCTGATTCTGATTAGCAATAATAAGAACTAAACTATAAAAACCCAAAATCGATCCTAGTCTAATCCAAAAGGTATTTCATCATTAAAAAATAGACATAAATCAATTAGAACCGTTTTGAATCACTAATGCATTAGTAAGTAAGAGTAAAATTAGTCCGGCGAAGGAAAACGTAAACAGTTCGATTGTTTGTAAAACGAACGTGTTTTTCGTTTTCAAAAAGATTGATCGGTTATTTACGCAAATTTTTGGGATGGACGAACCACCATAATTGTCGTGGAAAATTGGAAAATCATAGTTTCCGACGAATTACGAAGCGGCTAAATTTAGTGGCGAGGCCCGTTCGATTTACGATCAGCATAAAGGGTAGCGAATAATTAAGATTCTTTTTATCAATCTGGAAATTATTTTTCCTAAATAAAAGTCGCGTGTAACACTGTACACGTGATAGTAATCTGCAATTTTTATGAAAGCACTGTGACAGAAATGTAAGAAATGTGTACTCTATAACCTTTTACTGAACGCACCCTAGTGAAGTTGAACGATCAGTATCAAGTAGGTTTTGAGAAAATAATAAAAGAATGGGGCAGCGTCCTGTCAAATTGATAATCAGTCAGTCGGCGATTAATTTCCATAGTTTTCGAGTTCGTTGAACATTATTAGTTTGTGCGTAATAAAATAGAAACAACAATAAAATTCTCTAAGTAGTGTCAGTGGCACCCAGGATTTTTTTTCGGGGGGGGGGGGGGGGGGTGAATGAGAATTAAAATATAAACAATAATATGAGCAAGACAATAATTAATAAAAATAATGCAAAAATATATTCTGATAACCATTCAATAAAAATTGTTTTTGGAAAAATTTGTTCTGGTGTCCGAAAATGTTTTATTTTCCCGGCTTAAAATTTAGACAAATAAAGCTGCGTTCTTATCACAAAAATTATACGCACCAATATATGCTGATAGTGAAATTTTACCTCGAAATATGCTATAAAATCGACAGAAATTGTACCGAATCACCAAAAAAATTAACATTTTCTAATCCTGAACAATCTTTCCGGCATTAAATCGTTTTCAAACAGATTTCTACCTAATTTCACTTAAAGGTCATGTCAAATTTTAAAAATGCCGAGATATGGATAACTTGTAATTTTTTTTAGATTTTCTGCATGTTTGTGTTTAGCATCCATTTTCTCGTATTTCTCGATCCCGTAGGAAAAATTGTTATAGAATATTTTTATAGCAGAGATGTCGAGGTTTGCAAATCTGGGATTGTGTCTTTCAAAATAACTATGCGATGGCTGACACGTACGATTAAATTAGATTTTTCAAACTGATAATCAAAAAAAAAAACACCAATTCGGCATTTTCAATCGTATCAATAGGAGTTTTTGGTATGTTGTACTCGTAACTCTCCCCTTTAATGTACGAAAGTTTAGTTGCGCTGGATTATTCGGTTTCTTAACAATAAAATATTATGTGGTGACATGTCATGTAAAAACTCGAAATGGAGAAAAGGCTAATTAAATTCCACTAGCACACCCTGTATAAACGATACCATAACTTCTCATGTGTCTTCTTATACGAGTTTTGCCGTAGATTCTCGTCCAGTGAACAGATTTTCAAGAAAAAAAAAATTTTTTCTCGAAAAAAAATCCAATGTTCGTTTTTTACCCTATAATTTTGTACATTTTCCTTCAATAGTTCATAATCCCGTCATTTTCAAAACAGAGAAATAACTCTCGTAAAAATTCCCTGTTACTGCGACTTTTTCGGCGTTAGAAGGAACCAAAGTGTCTCATTTTTCAAAATATACACGCCCAAAAAAAAAACCGCTCTTTTCCGATTATTGCTAATTAGGGTTCGGAGAATGTAAAAAAGAATGCGTCCAGAAAATATCATCAAAATCAATTACATTTTTCAGCAGTTACATGAATCAAAGTAACATTTTGACTTAATAACCCGGAAACAGAAAAACAGATTGCTCAAAATAATTAATGATCGACTGCCTCAAGTATTGCCTAAAAACATGACGAATTTGAGAAAAATCTCAAATATCTAAAAATTACCCAAATTAACGCCTGGTGAGTTAAATCAAAGACAGTTATTCGTAGTATAATTGTCTTTGGTTAAATCTAACTGTTTAGTCTTATTTACTACCTAAGAAAATGTTGGACGCACCTAAAAAAGATTTCACTTAAAAATCTAATTAAACTAAAATTTGCAAGCCAGGAGCAGTTGGCTAGCGTCCGTGTCTGAAAGCTAATTGTTAGCGTAACCATGGCAACCGGGCGGCGTAACTACAGTAACGCGTCCAAGCGGGTGGAAGAACAGTGGCGAACTGCTCCGGTTTTTTGTTTAATGAACTACGCGAAATGTTTTCTTAAATATAAAATCAGATAACTTCGATATTAGTTAACGGATTTTTAAGAACGAATAAATTAAAAGGAAAGAATGTGTGCTTAAGACAACACGACAGAAGTGAAAATTCCAAAAAGCATTAAGTAGTGGAGCTTGGGGTAATAAGAACATCGGGAAATAAGAACCAGGGTAGATTTTTCAACTCAAAACAAGGCTAAAAATTTTGGAAAAATACTTAAACGGTTCGTAACTGCCATATTTATATCTAAAACAATTTATAGCTCTATATTAAAGAGTTTCCAATTTTTTTTTAAACAAAAGTTTTCTATTGCTGTTTTATAATTGTAAAATTTAGATAGTGCATCATAAGAAATCTATTTTTGTATAACTTTTTTATATTGTAATATATCGCTTTTCTTTTATGTAAAGGTTAATATCAAAAGTTGTTGATGATGGTAACAGTCTATTTTGAAGATTTTTTGTTTTTAATGCCAAGTTCCTATTATCCCATGATTCCGTAGATTTGGGGAACTTGGACCTGTGGGTAATAAAAACCTAACAAAAGTCAACAAAAACTATAGCTTTTCTTTGTTTCAACTATACATAAGGGATAGAAAGGCAGTTTTTTGAGTGCAAAGATATAGACTAAACCTTAGACTAAACGTAGTGATTTATTGGTTTATAGTGAAAAACTTAAATTAAAAAAAAAAACAATGCCGCGTACATATATTAAAAAGTCCAAAGAAGATGGAGGCCTAGTCCAATATGAGCAAGAAGCAATGAGTAATGCAATGGAGGCAGTAACATCAGGAAGAATGACACAAACCGATGCTGCTAAATTTTACAAGGTCCCAAGGTCCACGTTAACTAAAAAACTAGGACGAAAATTAAATCCAAATCTCACAGGAGGTGGTAGGAAGACTGACTTAACACCAGAGAATGAAGAATGAATGAATGAAGATGAGTTAAAACAATATTTAAAAGAGCTTGGGCATTGTGGCGGAGGTCTTACCAAGGAAGAAACCAAAAACGCAGGAATTTGTAAAAGAGCACAACATTACCACAAGATTGAAGGACGATCGACCAAGTGATGAGTGGTTCCGTGGTTTTCTTAAACGCCATCCAGACCTTGCTAAAAGAAAGGGCGAACAATTATCAAGCAAAAGACTAAAAGGTGCTGATCCCTTTGTTGTATACAAATTTTACCAAGATTAAGAAGCGTTGTTTAATGAATCTGGTTATACAGCTGATGATGGGAATCTTGTCTATAACTGCAATGAAAGTGGCTTTTGCCATGACCCAAAAGACACATGTGTAGTTGCAGAAAAAGGTACCAAAAGAGTATCCCTTAACATTGCAGGAAATAGAAGAGAAACAACATCAGTACTAGCCTGTGGTACGACTTCAGGGCAAAAACTACCCCCTTTTATAATATTTAAGGTCAAATATCTTCAATCTACCTGGCATTCAGAGAACGCCTACCCAGGAACAGTTAACTGCCACTGAAAAAGGGTGGATGAAGGGGCCGTTTTCGATGCTTGGTTTAACAGAGTTTTTATCAAGCATATTCCTTCATTAGAAGAGAGACAAGATAAACCAGTGACATTAATATTTGATGGGTGTCGCAGCCACACAAGAGACGCTGTTACTTTACTTGTACCAGAAAAATGCCTAACACATAAAGTAAACCTTGTAAAGCTTCCGCCAAATCTCACACACGAGATGCAGCCACCGGACAAAACGTGTTTTCGAGCGATTAAAAGAGGATGGAATGAAATTGTGTTAAAATGGCAAAAGCAGAATCGTTCAAGACAAACATTCCCAAAAGATGCATTCGTCGAAGCTGGTCAGAAAATTTTTCGGCAGAAAATCTACGTTCAGGATTCCAATCAACTGGCCTTTTTCCTGTCAATAAAGATCGATATCCAAAGTCAATCTTCTTACCCACGGCACTAGCACGATTTGAAAAATATTTAGAAACACATAATGGTGTAATTGTTGATGCTGATGTCCTAAATGTTATGACCTTTATTGAATCAAACAGATAATGAAGAACATTCTGACGTCTTAAGTGTTACAAAAGATAGATCTTTATTGGTCCAAACCAGGGTCCAAACATATAATGAAGAACATACTGACCCAGTGACTCTAACAAAAATACCGCAGACTCACCTATATTTATTGACGAACAACAACCAGGACCAAGTAGTAAACAAAGCACCTTATTCAACACCTTTATTCAGAAGAAGCTGATAGTCAGTCGACCACATCTTCCAAAAATAGTGAGTCCTCCACAAGTCTTGCAGAACTAGTAAGGGAGTACGTAATTGGCAAAAGTAAGCCCGCAACTATCATACCACCAAAACGAAAGCGCATATCAACGGAATATGGGGAAATTTTGTAGTTGGAAGAGATTAAAGAAAGAGTGGAGAAAGCAGAACTAAATAAAAAAAAGTGTTAAAGGAAAAAAATTAACTAAGCAACCCAAAACCACTTGTGGAACAAAACAAGAAAAGGAAAAACATGTCAAACAAGCTCTAAAGCGGACCATATCATCGGACACAGGAGAAGAAGACTTTGAGAGTTTATGTCAGGATACATCAGACGATAATCCAGAGTTTGAGGCTGAAGATTTTTTGTCAGAAGATGATATGCCACTGATTAACTGTACTCCTAAAGGCAGTAAAATAATGTTAAAACAAGACTTATATTACGCTGTTTGTTTCCAAAATCCAGACAATTACTATTTAGGTCAAATAGTAAAACTTAATCCTAATGACGAAATTTGCATCATGAAGGGTTAAACTACACATTTACATGGAATTACCATGCTTTTGAAGAAAAAGTGAATAAAAACTTAATTTTTTATGGACCCATACAAATGGGGACATACCCTTTTCACGTGAATGAGCTTCACCTTATTCGAGCAGCGTATAAAATATTTAAAAAAGAAATTGAAAATATGGAGCCAAAAGCTATGTAAACATATTTTGTCAAAATAATCTTTTTTCTTAAATGTTTTTTTTGTGTATTATTCTTAACTTGTTAATTAAAGAAAAACAAATATTCTGTTGGTTGTTTAAAGTTATTTTTCTCAATATATCATCAACATAAAGAAGTTAAAACTAGATATTTTAAGCAAAAATTTAAATATTGTGAAAAATAAAATGGAAATCATAGTAAATTTAAGATGCTGTAACTTTTTTACTATACATATTTTCTTAAAGCTTTTAACACTTTCTAAAACTTAAATAAAAACTTTAACAGACCTCAGAGTGGTAAGATCTCATTGTTGCTATATTCCACTAAATAAATAGTTTAAATATTAACAACCAAATATGAGTTTTATCTTTTGAACTGTTCGAGAGATTTTGGCGATTTTTGGAGGGTAATAAGAACATTTGTAGATAAGTCCCTATTACCTCTGCCGTCTTCATATTACAAATGTATACCCCAATATAAAGAATGTTCTTATTAACCCTACCTGGGTAATAAGAACATCATGGTGGGGTAATAAGAACTTTGTTGATTTCATTGCCCTAAATAGGATTCAAACCGTATAAAAAATTTTTTGAGCTCACAAATAACATATTATGTTGGAGTTTTACGGATACTTTTGTATTACCCATATATTATTTTTAATGCATATTAAAAGTCAAACCATCAAAATTTTGAACATTATTACCACAGGGTCCCCTAATTATTGCGACTTTTTCGACTCTAGAAGGATCCAAAGTGTCTCATTTTTCAAAAATATACACGCCCAAAAAAAATACACGAATTTTTCGATTCTTGCCAATTAGGGCTCGGAGAACGTAAAAAAATTGCATCCAGAAAATATCATCAAAATCAATTACATTTTTCGGCAGTTCTCATGAATCAAAGTAATATTTTGACGTAATAACCCGGCAACAGAAAATCAGATTGCCCAAAATAATTGACGATCGACTGCCCCCCAACATGACGAATTTGAGAAAAATGTGGTATATCTAAAAATTACCCAAGTTAACGCGTGATGAGTTAAATCCAATTGTTTAGTCTTATTCACTACCCAAGAAAATGTTGGATGCACCCTCGGACGCACCTAAAAAAGATTTCATTTAAAAATCTAAATAACCTAAAATTTGCTAGGAGCAGTTGGCCAGCGTCCGTGTTTTTAAGCTAATTGTTAACGTAACCATGGTAACCGGATGGCGTAACTACAGTAACGCGTCCAAGCGGGTGGAAGAACAGTGGCGAACTGCTCCGGTTTTTTGTTTAATGATCAACGCGAAATGTTTTCTTAAATATAAAACCATATAACTTCGATTTTAGTTAACGGATTTTTAAAAGCGAATAAATTAGAAAGATACGGTGTGTGCTTAAGACCACACGACAGAAGTGAAATTTTCAAAAAGCATTTAGTACCAGTTTATATGCGTAAGAAAATTAACAAATAATACCCAATAGGTTGTGCGATATCCACATAACGCGTGTAGAATAAGAAAATGGGAGAAATAATTCGAATAATAGCAATGTTAGTAAATACTTATTATACCATAATCGATGTTTAAAGTGAAATTTTACCTTAAAATTCTATAAAATCAGCACACACCGCTGCTTTTTGCTTGAAAATTTTCCAAATTCCCCGATTTTGGCCATTTTTTCGTATTCAAATTTGCTTACTTACCACAAAACTATATGTATCGATATGCTGATAATGAAGTTTTACCTCGAAATTTGCCATAAGATCGACAGAAACTACCTAATCACCAAAAATTTCAACATTTTTTAATCCTGAATCATACATAGACTTTGTTAGTTTTTTTTTTTGCACTTCGCGTTATGCGTGAAGGGGGGTGTTAAGTCTAAACATTCAGTGAAATCGTGCAACACTGCTGCTGCGTGCGTTTGTGTGCTGGAGCCATCCGGCGTAAAAAGAAGAAGCAGAGAGAACTCTTGGTTGTCGCCTAGCAAAAGACAGAATTGTTTTTTTGTTCTCATAAATATAACAAATATATGTACTTAAACCGAAATACAGTTGTTGTTTAAAGTATAAATGTTTAATTTATCATACAGTCCACTACTTGAGAGAACATTTTGGTCCTATCGAGACGAATTCATCAGTGTTTTCTTCAATTAAATTCGGCAGACCGCCATTGTACCTACCGTACCTGTTCCCTCCTAGCCTTTTGTTGTCGGAGCAGTAAGCAGAAAGGCCTGTGCAGGGGAGTTCCAGTCCGGAATATTAGTCGACAAGTGATGTAAGTCCGTTCCATTTAATTAGAGCATAGATTAAGATATGGTAATTCAGTTGGTTTAGTGTTGTGTTTCGGTTCTTGTGGAGATTAGAATCAATTATTTCCGTATTTATTGCTCTTTTTATATTGTGCGTTGAAGAGTATTTTTATCATGACGGATTTACGCAAATTAAAAATAAAAAGAGGTACTCTTAAAAGTAATTTAACCAGAACAAAGGGTTTTCTCGACACTCTTGATTTAGAGAATTTATCTGAATTGGATATAATTCAAATTAGAACTCGACTAGACAGTGTTGAACCTCTACTATCCCAATTTGAGGATATCCAGACGGAATTAGAGTGTCAAATGTCATTAGAGCAGACAGCTGAGGGTGTTGAGGTTGATATTGATATTATTATTCAGAGTCAAAATGAACATAGGTCTAATTTTGAAAAAGAATATTTTTCTATTATTGGTAGAATTAAATCAATTTTAAAAAGATTTGACTCTGACAATCAGTCTGGTAGCGGTGGAGCATCCAATGCTAATACTAGTAGTAATGCTTCACAGCAATTGAGTCAGAGACCGTCTATAAAGTTACCTGACCTTAAATTACCTGCTTTTGACGGTTCCTACGAAAAGTGGCTTGAATTTAGGGATGCCTTTCAGGCTATTGTCCATAATAATATGCATTTGTCAGACGTAGAGAAGTTCTTTTATTTAAAATCTTTTCTTAATAAGGAACCATTGCAGGCCATTGCCAATTTACAAGTCACTAATGACAATTATTCTAATGCTTGGACAATTTTGACTGAAAGGTATGAAAATAAGCGGTTAATTGTTTATAATTATATTAAGGATTTGTTTGATTGTCCTAAAGTCACCGTAGAGTCATATTCTGAGCTTAGAAAGGTGTACGATTTATTCAATAAAACTTTAAGATCCTTGAAAAGCCTAGGGCAGGAAGTTGATCATTGGGACACACTTATTATATTCATGCTTACAAATAAATTTGATCACGTAACTCGTCGTGAATGGGAGTCCTTTCCGGTAGAAAGTGGCGAGTTACCTAAATTGGAGGATGTAAATAAGTTTTTAAAAGCTAAATGAGAGTTGTTGGAAAAGTTGGAATCCTCAAAAAAGGAAACTAAGTTACCAATTAAACCAGAAAAAACTAAATGTCACTTGGTAGATACACCGCAAAATAAATTTTCCTGTTATTTTTGTAAAAAGTCTCATTCCATTTATAAATGTTTTGCATTCAAAAATTTAAATTTACATGCTAGACGCGCAGCTATAAATAAATTAAAATTGTGTTTAAATTGTTTTAGTCCTGAGCATACAAACAATTGTCCCAGTTTCAGCTCTTGTCGTCATTGTGGCGAAAAGCATAATTCGCTATTGCATGTAAATAAGTCTTCGGTCGAGACAGATCACAGTACGCCCGTTCCGTCTTTATTGCCAGCAGCTGATCCTGAGAAGGCTCATGCTTTGAGCGCTACGATTCCGCTGACCGAACGCCCGGAAAATCATAACGCGACGTTGTCACTGTTAGCTACTGCTAAAATCCGAGTTCTAGGGCGAGACGGAGAGGTTTATATAGCTCGAGCTTTACTCGATCCAGGGTCGCAGAGCAATTTTGTGTCAGAAAGTTTGATTGATAAACTTGGGCTTGAAAAACAGTGTGTTAATTTTAAAATCATTGGTGTAGGTCAAGCATTGTCAGCTACGTCGAATTTCAGAGTAAATGTTACTGTCATGTCAAATGTCAATAATGAATTTAAAGAGACTATTCCTTGCTTGGTCATATCTAAAATTACCCAGAATTTGCCATCTGTTTCTTTTGACATTTCTAAATGGAATATTCCTGAAAATGTAAGTTTAGCTGACGAAGAATTCAATTTGCGAGATAGCATCGATATGTTGTTAGGTAATGATATTTTCTTTAGAATCCTGCTTATGAAACAAATCCGTGCTGTTGGTATGCCAGTTCTTCAGAAGACTAGATTAGGCTGGATTGTCGGTGGAAATTTTAATCCGTCTTGTGCTATTAATTCTGAGAACAGGGTAATGGCATGTCTTTCATTAGAGAAAAAACTAGATCAAAATTTGACAAGATTCTGGGAAGTAGAAGAATTTGAAGGGAATGTAAAGGCTATGTCCAAAGCTGAACAATATTGCGAAGACCATTTTGTCAATAATTTTACGCGCGATTTTGAAGGCCGTTTTGTTGTTAAGTTCCCATTCAAGGAAACTATTAGTCAATTAGGTCTTTCCAGGCATATGGCTTACAAAAGATTACTTTTCTTGGAAAAACGTCTACTCAAAGACGAATGGTTAAAGAACGAATATGTCTCGTTCATTAATGAATACAAAGATCTTGGCCATATGACAAAAATTACAGATTTTTCGATGGATTCTGTGGATTCAAATAAATATTTTTATCTGCCACACCATGCAGTTGTCAAGGAGGCCAGTTTGACAACCAAAGTCCGAGTCGTCTTTGATGCGTCAGCACAGAGTGATACTGGGGTATCTCTGAATGACGTGCAACACGTGGGTCCTACCATTCAGAATGATCTGTTATCCATTCTTTTAAATTTTCGAATTTTTCCTTTTGTGATCAATGCTGATATCACGAAGATGTATCGGCAAGTCTTAATTGACCCTAGTGAACGTAGATATCAGAGAATTTTATGGAGGAATCCCGGCCATCCAGATGCAGAAATTGAATGTTTTGAGCTGAATACCATCACGTACGGTTGTGCTTCTTCGCCGTTTTTGGCAGTTCGAACTTTGAATCAATTGGGAGTAGAATTTAAAGATGAATATCCTCAAGCAAGTAAAGCTATAATGAAATGTTTTTATCTTGATGATTTATTGACCGGTGAGTTTTCGCACTCCAAACTGTTACAGCTTCAGCGCGATATTTCATTGATTCTTGGTACCGCTGGGTTTAAGTTGCGAAAATGGCTTTCGAATCAGCCTGAACTAATGAAACAATTTGAGATAGATACAGATCAATTTTCAAGTATTTTACACCTAGGTGAAGGCCAACAAAATAAAACATTGGGCATATTTTGGGATGCCACTCAGGATTCAATTCATTATTTTATTAAGACTGTTGATACGGTTACAAAAATTACGAAACGAATTATTCTATCCATCACCAGTCAAATCTTCGACCCACTAGGTTTATTGGGTCCAATTGTGGTGGTTGCGAAATTAATTTTGCAGACTCTTTGGCAAGAACGATTAACTTGGGACGAGCCGGTTTCACGAGGTTTAGGAGAAAAGTGGTTGGAATTTTGTAAAGATTTACAAATTCTTAATCAGGTAAGTGTTGCTCGTCATGTTTTGGGCGATAATTGGAAATTATTGCAAATTCATGCTTTTGCGGACGCATCGGAGAAGGCCTATGGCGCTTGCGTTTACATGGTGTGTTTGACAGATGTAGGTGAATATATTTCCTCCAATCTTATGTTGTCGAAATCTCGTGTGGCCCCGATAAAAAGGATAACTTTACCACGTTTAGAGTTATGTGCAGCATACATCGCTGTTAAATTGGTAGAAAAGGTCAAACAGTCAATAGACATTCAAGTTGACCAATATTTTTATTGGACAGACTCATCCATAGCATTATGTTGGATTCAAGGTTGCCCAAGTCGTTGGAAAACTTTTGTGGCAAATCGAGTCACACAAATCCAAAACTTGTCTGATTCTGCGAATTGGTATCATATTCAGTCGGAAAATAATCCCGCAGATTGTTTATCTAGAGGGTCTTCTGCTGATTATTTACTTAATTCAGAATTATGGTGGAAGGGTCCTACGTCATTATTTTCCAGTCCGATAACAGATGAGCGAAGGATTGTTCAGTTGGTTTCCGACATACCTGAACAGAAAGTATTAAGTCATTCTGTAGTTCTAAAAGAAACTTATGACTTTGATTTTTCCCGATTTTCGTCTTTGCTCAGATTACAACGAGTTATAGCATTATGTTTTCGAGTTTATTATCGTCTCAAATCAAAGACAATTTATGTTGGTGCTTTTCAACCGCAAGAATTGAATAATGCTCTTATTTGCCTAACAAGAATATCTCAAATACAGTCGTTTCCAAAGGAATATGCCAATTTACAAAAGGGCGCGGCTATATCAACTTCCAGTCGTATTTTGTGCTTAAATCCTTATTTGGATGAAGCAGGGATGATCAGAGTTGGTGGACGTATACAAAAGGCAAAATTGTCAGTAGATCAGAAGCATCCTATTATTTTGCATAACAAGCATCATCTAACCATTCTGATTATGAGATATGAGCATATAAAATTATTGCATTGTGGGTCTCAGCAGCTTTTGTATTCAATTCGTCAAAGGTTTTGGCCAATTTCCGGTCGTGGAATTTCTCGATCAATTGTTCGAAATTGTGTTGTGTGTTTCAGGGCCAAACCAATTCCACAGATTTATCAGATGGGGAATTTGCCCGAAAGTCGAGTTACAGCATTTCAGCCTGTCTTTACCCATACAGGTATTGATTACGCTGGCCCAATAACTATAAGAGATAGAAAGACGAGAAACCCAAAATTTTTAAAGGCTTACGTGTGTGTATTTGTGTGCATGAGTACGAAATGTATACATTTGGACGTCGTTAGTGACATGACCACTCCTTCTTTTATTGCAGTATTGAAACGATTTATAGCAAGACGGGGTAAACCTTTGCACATTTATTCAGACAATGGCTCTACGTTCGTAGGGGCCAATTCGGCGCTTTTTAAATTTATTAAGTCAAGTTCAGACGATGTGGCCTCAACGCTGTCAGCGGAAGGAATATCGTGGCACTTTAATCCACCTAGAGCGCCCAATTTCGGTGGCTTATGGGAAGCCGGGGTGAAAAGTGTTAAGTTTCACTTGAAACGCGTTATAGGTGATTCTAATCTTACTTATGAGGACCTTTGCACGGTATTAATCCAAATTGAAGGGGTGTTGAACTCCCGACCATTATCGCCGCTCTCCACGGACCCTGAAGACTTAACACCACTTACCCCAGCCCATTTTTTGGTGGGAAAACCTTTAACCACTATTTCGGAGCCAAATCATACCATGGTCGCTGAAAACCGCCTTCGCAAATATCAACGTTTACAAGCAATGGTCCAGCATTTTTGGAAGCGATGGAATATAGAATACATCTCTGAGTTGCAGTCACGACTCAAATGGAAGAAGTCTTACGCGAACCTTTTAGCAGTTGGTAGTTTAGTGATTATCAAAGAGGACAATGTTCCCGTTAGTGCATGGAAAATTGGTAGAGTGCTCGAACTTTATTCTGGTCCAGACAGCATAATTCGTGTCGTCAGTGTCCGATGCGCTGACGGTTCGATATATAAACGAGCAATAACCAAAATTTGTGTCTTGCCGGTTTAACGAACTTGTGTGTATTGAAATTAGTTATTTCAAGGCGGGCGGCATGTTAAGTCTAAACATTCAGTGAAATCGTGCAACACTGCTGCTGCGTGCGTTTGTGTGCTGGAGCCATCCGGCGTAAAAAGAAGAAGCAGAGAGAACTCTTGGTTGTCGCCTAGCAAAAGACAGAATTGTTTTTTTGTTCTCATAAATATAACAAATATATGTACTTAAACCGAAATACAGTTGTTGTTTAAAGTATAAATGTTTAATTTATCATACAGTCCACTACTTGAGAGAACAGGGGGGGGGGCTCTAGCCCAGGACGGGGGCTCCCCACTTGGGTGCGCTACTGAGTAGTGTAATAATCTTCGTAAAACTAAAAACTTATTTTAAATAATGTGTTTGAGGAATGGAGATACGCAAGTGCTTATTTAGTTTAACTGGTTGCACGAGCAACGGGTAACAGTAGTTCTCAAACTTCTGAACTTGTAGCTACGTTGCCAAGTAAGTGATAGAAATACGGTTATATTTTTCGATTTTTTCTTTGGCTTCTTCTCAATTATTTTAATTTATTTAGATTAGTTTTAGTTAGACTTGATTCACTCTCCTATTTTGGTGCGTTTTAATGCAAACAAGTTGAAAATTAATCCATACGATGTTGCCAAACCCAGATTTTAGATTTGATATTAAAAGAGGTTTAAATTTTAACATTTCTCTTCTTCGTGCGAAAGTACATCCATTTGTGGGCCTTAATTAAACCAATAGGAATGCACAAAAGTGACAGTTAATTGGCGGAGCTAGATTGAATTTATGAAATTTTAAAAACGTAAAAGCAAAGCCGGCAACTTTTTCCGCTAGATTAAAACTGATTTTGGGCATGCGTTGGGGGGTTAGTTTTAGTTGTTTGGGCCCCCGAAGCGAGCGGAGGGTCATGCGTGAAGTGAAATATTAGACATCGTAACTGTCACTTTTGTGCATTCTTATTGGTTTAATTAAGGCCCATAAGCGGATAGTGGTATGGACGTACTTACGCCTCTTCTTTACCGACTTCATAAGAGAGAAAGAGAGCGAGAGAGAGGCATATATTTTATCTCTCTTGCGAGACGAAAGTTTCAAAGCATGTCGTGACGCGGCCTTTAAAAATCACTCTCATGCAGCCAAAGAAGTATTCACTTCAAAAGAAATAATTTAATAAATAATGCCTGGCTCGGGAATTTGTAATATTTAAGCTATTTCATTCTAACTTTCGTGATTAGGATATTTAATAGTTTGAGAGACATGATGTATTAAAAATTTAGACCCCTTTTCCTTCAAACAGTCAAATAATATCAAATTTGAGAAACTGTAAAATTAGACAGTCAATGTATCAAAAAAATGGTGTTTTGCCTAGAAATCTGCTATAAAAACGTCAGAAATCATTGCTTATCGCTTGAATAAATCTCCAAATTCTCAAATAATTATCGGGCATTTTTCAATGTTTAAATCATTTTAAATGGCACTACAGGAGAAACTAATCCCACAATAGGCCGGTTTCCGACCAGGCAAGTCCTGCTGCGGACAGGTACTAAACCTAACTCAATTTATCGAGGATGGCTTGGAGGAAATACAGATCACTGGTGCGGTATTTATTGACCTCACAACAGCATGATACAGTAAATCATAGAAAGCTGCTGACGAAAGTGTATCAAATAACACGGGACTTCCACCTGACACGGACGACCAACGACCAAACGTAGCATTCTGTAAGCCTTATCTTCAGGTCGATATTAAAGTCCGAACAGGTAAGCACACCTCTAAACTCTCTAAATCCTTGCCGGGCTTGCTCAATACGGCTTTTTATTTCTTTGTCCGATGCCCAGTCTTCCAAGAGCCATGTTCCCAGGTGTTTCAATTTGTCTACTCTTTCAATGGGCGCGGCCCCAAATGTTATTCCGGAGTTTGCGAATGCATTTAGGTTTCTGGAGATGACCATTAATTTCGTCTTTTTGGTTTTGATGGTCAAACCCATGGATTTACTGTGTTCTCCCACCATATTTATCATCTGCTGTAGATCGTCTATATTATCGGCATAACGAATGTTGTTGATCCATACTCCATTAACTTCAATTCCCATTTCTGCGTCTTCCCAGACCTCTTGAAAAATTGTCTCTGAATAGAGATTGAATAATGGTGGAGACAGCACGCACTCCTGCCTCACTCCTCTTTCAATTTGTATAGTATTGGCCACCGCATTTTCTAGTTTCACTTGAGCATTTTGGTTCCAGTATAGGTTTTCGATGCACCGGATGTCAAGCCTCAAGAGGAGCCGGCATCAATTTCTGGTGTTACACTCGATCGAAAGCTTTTTCGTAGTCTACGAAGCATAGACATACGTCGTTTCTCTGATCGTAGCAGTTTTGGACGAGCACCTCCAGTCTCTTGTACCTAACCCTTGTCAAAATCCAAATTGTGAGTCGCTTATGTCTCTCTCGCATTTCCTGTATAATCTTTGGTGTATTATTTTTAGGAAAATTTTTAGAGTATGATTCATTAGACTGATGTCCTCGGATGTTCTTGGGTAAGGGGACAAAAGTCGAGCATAACCATTGTTCCGGGTAGTGACCCGTGTCGTAAAACATGTTAAAAACTTTATGCAGTGCTGCGATCCCTCTTTCATCCAGAAGTTTGAGTATCTCTGCCGGGACTCCGTCCGGACCAGCTGCTTTGTTGTTTTTTAAGTTACAGATAGTTTTTCAATATCTTCTTTGGTAATTGATGGGTCAGTCAAAGAATTACTTAACCCAATTTCTCTTGGTGGTCTATTGTCGTTGATTTTTTCTTCACTTTCAAGAACTATCCTGTTGTCCTGATTTACTATCAAACTTGGTTTCCTTTTTCTGTATATTCCAGCAGTCTCTTTCAGTTTTTTGTACAAATTTTGATAATCTTATTGTCTTTGCAGTTGTTCTATTTCAGTGCATTCGCGTCTGAGTCTATTCTTATCTTCCTTTTTATTAGGTAATTTATGAATGCTTCTGTAATCTGCGTCATTCATGTGCCTTCGGCGTTCATACATCAACAGCAGAATCTCATCAGACATCCATTTCTGCTTTGCACCTCTCGTCCTATATCCTGTTATATCTGTCCAAGACTGGCTTATATCTTTTTCAATAATTGGTGTTGTCATTTGAATTCCTGTGTTTATTTCACCCCTGATTTCAGCTTTTATCTTTGGATCCTTTAGTCTGTCCAATGCTAATTTTCCTTGTGTTGTTGGCTTTTTTGTATTTGATCATGTCGCCGCATTAGCTCAAGACGATTATGACTTATCATCATCAGGGTTTTTGAGTGTATCTAAGGCTTTAAATAATTTACGCAACAATAATTATCGATTACTTGGTAAAATCAACAATGCAGTTCGGTAAAAGAAAATCCCAATGATTTCAAGCGTTTTTTCCATCTTAAAATTGAATTACGTATTTCTCGGCAAACGATTACGACACTCGCTCGAATTATTACTTTTTTTATCGTTATTGTTTCTTCAAAGTTACAAAATATGCGTTTCAATAGCAACAATAATTAACGTAAATCAAGAACGTAATTATGTTGTTGCGGTATTTCATAAACTCATGTTTTCGTACATATGATATGTTTTATCTTGCTTCTTTGTTGTCAATGCGGGTTACAAATATTATCCGTATAATGTGTGTGCTAACGATTTTTTAATGTTGAAATTAATGGGAATTCTTAACGGGGCATTAAAGTATATCAGTCCTCGTAAAAGCAGCTGTTGACAAACAAGTCTTGGAATCCATTTAGTTTAAATGAACTCCAGTTACCTATGGAATCCAAATTAATTAAGAAAAATATGCGAATTGACAATAAATATTGGATTTCATCCCAAAATATCAAAATACGTCTTCCAAGGCATAATATTAACAAATTAGCAAAACAATGAATTGTCCCCCGTACAAAGTCACTCCTTTACTTATTATACTAAAATATACTAAATCTAGCTTATAGAAAACTTATTCATTCCACCACTCAAAATTCAAGCTTCAATTGCGTGAGGGAATATCCCTCAAGAACGATCCGAACTATTTCTCCCCAAGGTACAGGGTTAACCCACAATATGGCAACAACCTTATCATTTCTTAGAATATAATAGCGTGCTATTATTTTATTTTATCGATAAATATGATAGAAAACCATTAAACAATATTACAAAAGACTGTGAAGTAAATACTTACCACAAATAATAATCCACTCCTTGCAAATTTACTCATATTTATATGGAAATCGAAATAATCAATGGGGGCAATACCATGCATCAAACATGTTTTCCGACCATAAACGAACCTCATATATTTACATGTCAAAATATTTGATGACGTCATTAGAAAATCATAATAGTTGGTGTGTGCATAGTAATCTAGAACCAACATCTTTTATGACGTCACGGATATGTCTAAAGTAGTCTAGGCAACACTCGCTCTCAATATATTTAATGATGTCATAGATGTGTATAAAATTGCGTGGCCCAACTATTCATGACAAAGTATTTGATGACGTACCAAATGTGTCTTAAACTAGCGTGATAAGTTAAAATATTTGGTGACATCATCGAAAATTCGTGTATCTAAAGTGACAAAATACTGTACCACATGTGTCAAATTATTGTATGACTTTTGACGTTTAGAAAATTGCAGTGTCATGATAGGCGTATACCAAATAGCCAATTAAAAAATCTGATTACGTCATTAGAAAACCATACGTCAAAATATTCGATGACACCACAGAAGTGTCCCAAGGAATCTAGGAACAACTTGCTATGTCAAAATATTTGATGATGTCATGGAAAGTATTGGATAAAAAATCATAGTTGATGTATCTAAATTAGTCCAGGATTAATTTGTTACGTCAAGATATACAGGGTGGCTCACGTTGATTGGTTCCTTAGACATTTCTGGCGAACCACTCAACGGATCATTCTGAAAATTTGGCCATCTATATAAACGGATATGCTCTACCTTGCTAAGATATTTTCGACAATGCAGTGTTGCCAATTCTACTAAAAAGTAGAAACAACTGTGATATTTTAAATGGAACATCCTGTATATTATTGCATATTTGGATTGTGCGAAAAATTCTAGACATATTTCATGAATAATGTCCTATACCTATCTCTAACGGTTGTTGAAATATTGACAGTTGACAATGGATTATTTACAAGTTTGACAGCTTGTAAAGTCTAAACGGCTAAAGATAGAACAAACCGGATTGCACTTTCCTATCTTGGTTTTTCATAAGCTATCGTATAACGCTAACTTTAGATTTAACCAGAGATTAAAAAATCCCGGATAAATTTAACCTCTGGTTAAACTTAAGGTTAGTGTCATACGATTTTCAACTGTCAATATTTCAAAAACCGTTAGAGATAGATATAGAATATTATTTATGAAATATGTCTAGAATTTTTCGCATAATCCAAATATGGAATAATATACAGGGTGTTCCATTTAAAATATCATATTTGATACTATTGTTTAGTAGTAGCGGCAACATTGCAATGCGAAAAAATTTTTAGCAAGATAGAACATATCCGTTTATGTAAATGCTCAAATTTTCAGAATGATCCGTTGAGTGGTTCGCCAGAAACGTCTAAGGTACCATCCACCGTGAGCCACCCTGTATACTTGACGTCATAGATGTGAATCTATCACTAACTTGTTATATCAAAATTATTGATAACGTCATTAGAAAAGCTATAATATACCTAAGTATTTATTTACATTAATTTAGGGCCTAAATCTGATATATGATGACGTCACTCTAAGTCATAATAAGCGCCTAATTCGTTACGTCAAAATATTTAATGACTAACTTGTTCTGTCAAAATTATTAATGACGTCATTAGAAAAATACTTGATGCCGTCATGTATCCGTCTAAAGAATTCTAGGAAGAACTTGCTTTGTAAAAATATTTGATGATGTCACTAAAAATCATAGTTGATTGATTAATTTGCTACGTCAAGATATTTAATGACGTCGTTAGAAAAGCTAAAAATATGCCTAAAGTTGTAGTGTTTACATTAGTTTAGGGCCTCAATCTGATGTCAAAATATTTGACGACGTCACTCTAAGTCATAATAAGCATCTGCGAAATGATTTCGGAGCAGTTCGGTATGTCAAAATATTTAATGATGTCACTAAAAGTCATAGTTAGTTTACCTTCTCACGTCAAAATATTTTATGACGTTATGGATGTATCTGGATTATTATATCACTAATTTAATATGTCAAAATTATTGATGACTTCATTATAAAAACCGTTTAATGACGTCATGTATTCGTCTGAAGGAGTCTAGGAGGAACTTGCTATGTAAAAATATTTGATGATGACACTAAAATCATACTTGATTGATTAATTTGCTGCGTCAAGATATTTGATGACGTCGTTAGAAAAGCTATAATATGCCTAAAGTTGTAGTATTTACATTAGCTCAGGGCCTCAATCTGATGTCAAAATATTTGATGACGTCACTCTAAGTCATATAAGCCCATGTAAAATGATTTCGGAACAATTAAGTACGTCAAAATATTTAATGATGTTACTAAACTCATAGTTAGTTTACCTTCTCACGTCAAAATATTTAATGACGTTATAGCTGTATCTGGATTAATATATCACTAATTTGATATGTCAAAATAATTGATGACTTCATTAGAAAACACTTCATGACGTCATGTATTCGTCTAAAGAAGTCTATATGTTAAAAATCATAGTTGATTGATTAACTTGCTACGTCAAAATATTTAGTGACGTCGTTAGAAAGGCTATAATATGCCTAAAGTGTTAGTGTTTACATTAGTTTAGGACCTCAGTTTGATGTCAACATATTTGATGACGTCACTCTCAGTCATAATGAGCGGCTGTAAAGTGATCTCGGACCAAATATTTAATGATGTCATGTAAAGTAGTCCATATTAATTTGTTACGTCGATATATTTAATGACATCATCAGATGTGTCTAGAGTAGTCTTCGACTAACTTCATACGTCAAAATTATTGATGACGACATTAGAAAATCCTACGAATTTAACTAAAGCAGTCTAGGAGGAAATATTTATGATCATCATACAGGACGTCATTATAAATTTGAATGAGTGCGTCTAAACTAGTCTAGAGCTAATTTGTCACGTCAAACACTCAATGACGTCAAAGCTAATTTTGTTATGGTGAATTTAATATTCAAAAATTTCGTATTCGGCTTTTTCAAAATTAAATTTGATTTAAGCAATGTGTTGTCAACATATTAAATTTTCATTTTCGAGTTTGCCGTATTTTCCTTGAATTGTGTACGTTTTTTTTTATGAAGTTGTAAATGTTTCATGTAGCACGCATCGAGTACAAAAATAATACCTGAAATTACCTGGCGATTTGGAAATATCCTATAAACAAGAGTCTTAGTAAAAATAAACGTTTAGCTGTTGTTTTCCAGATAATCTTTCATATTTAGTGAATTTTCTTGGAATCGAGCAAATATTTACCCAGGCCTCCCAAAGCACCAGACGTAGGTACTATAGAAAAACCAAAACACCCATCGACCATAGACAAAAACATGTTTTCCCAATGGTTTTACCAATCGCTCCTTGCAATTACATCATTATTTGAATGATTCGGGTTATAAGTTGTTTTATCACTTTTAAACCGAATGGGTTTTTCTCATGTCGGTCGGCGACATTTTTATCGGCCAATTGCGTTTTGTTTTTACCCATGCGAGCAACGGTTTTATGATAAATATTAATTCGTTATTGACTGGCGACGTTGCCGAATTGCTCGAAATTGATTGTGTTTTTATGATAAGTTATTAGAGAGCGGAGGCTAGGCGGCTTAAGGTTTTGCCAAGGTACGTCTTCAATGGTTTTAACTTATTTTTTTTAAACATTCTTATTGCAAATGTCTTACAATTACGGGCTCGTTACCGTCCTCGACGCACGAACTAGAGTATATTTAACGTCATCAGGCTTTAATTTATATATTATATAATAATATTATGTGTCTAATTTCTTTATTCTTTCTTTTCAACTTTCGTCGTTTTTATTTATATACTAGATTAGAAGGCGCAATTTACTAAAATGTGTTAAGCCGGAAAAAGTAGTGTTAGTTTTCATTGCGTACATCGTATGACATCATTGCTACCATCACAATGGGTGCTAGCTTCTTATTGGTCAAATGTTAGAACCGCACAAGCACAAGCGGCTGTTGAGGTTAGTTTCGCTTGCGCGATGACATATCTATCTGAGGTTAAGTTAAGGCTGTCAAAATATTTTCTGAAAGATTTACCCGTTCCGAAGAAAAATATGTGGACTGACATTTTTGCACATTTATTTTAATATTTTTCAAAAGTCAATTATATGAATTAAATCCTCTCAAATATGAAAAGAAAATTCCTGTTTCCGGACTCAACCATCCTTAACTTTCTCAATATTTTGTTCTGATAATTTGCACGTTTATTTCGACGATGTTGCTTCCAAAGAAATCTATATGTCATTTTAGTTTTATTTTTGCACACTTATTTCTACGTTTTTGCACACTTATTTCTACGTTTTTGCATATAACATAGAAATAAATTATACTCTAGAAAAAAATCCCACGAATTCAAGCAAAGGTAACTTTCTATAAATCAATACGCTATTTTGAACTGATACATTTGCACAATTTTGCACATTTATGTCAGGTAATAATTTTTTCACCACATTGAAATATGTAGACAAGAATTTTTCCCTCAAATCCAACTATAGATAACTCTCTCTAATTTTGTTTTAATAATTTGCACATTTTTGCACACTTATTTCTACGTTTTTGCATACTACAAGGAAATAATTTATACTCTGGAAAAAAATCTCACGAATTTGACAAAAGGTAACTTTCTGTAAATCAATACACTATTTTGAACTGATACATTTGCACAATTTTGCACATTTATGTTAAGTTATATTTTTCTCACTACTTTGAAATATTTAGACAAGAATTTTTCCCCCAACTCCAACTATAGATAACTTTCCCTAATTTTGTTTTAATAATTTGCACATTTTTGCACTCTTATTTCTAACTTTTTGCATATTACAAGGAAATAATTTATACTCTGGAAAAAAATCCCACGAATTCGACCAAATGCAACTCTCTGTAAATCAATACCCCATTTTGCACTATTAAATTTGCACATTTTTGTTAGGTAATATTTTTTTTACCACATTGAAATATTTAGACAAGAACTTCTCCAAATCCAACTATAGTTAACTTTTTCTGTTTTAATAATTTTAATAATTTGCACATTTTTGCACACATTTCTACGTTTTTGCATATTACAAAGAAATAAACTATACTCTAGAAAAAAATCACACGAATTCAAGCAAAGGTAACTTTCTATAAATCAATAAACGATTTTGAACTTATGCATTTGCACAATTTTGCACATTTATGTCAGGTAATATTTTTTTTACAACATTAAAATATTTAGACAAGAATTTGTCCTCTAAATCCAACTATAGTTAACTTTCTCTAACTTTGTTTTTATAATTTGCACAATTTTGCACACTTATTTCTACATTTTTTTATATCACAAAGAAATAAATTAACTCTGAAAGAAAATCTCACGAATTCGACAAAAGGTAATTTTCTGTAAATCAATACGCTCTTTTGAACTTATACATTTGCACAATTTTGCACATTTATGTCAGGTAATATTTTATTCCCAAATCCAACTATAGATATCTTTCTCTAATTTTGTTTTAGTAATTTGCACATTTTTGTAAATCAATACGCTATTTTGAACTGATACATTTGCACAATTTTGCACATTTATGTTAGGTTATATTTTTCTCACTACTTTGAAATATTTAGACAAGAATTTTTCCCCCAACTCCAACTATAGATATCTTTCTCTGATTTTGTTTTAATAACTTGCACATTTTTTGCACATTTATTTCTACGTTTTTGCATATTACAAGGAAATAATTTATACTCTGGAAAAAAAATCCCACGAATTCGACCAAATGCAACTTTCTGTAAATCAATACGCCATTTTGCACTATTAAATTTGCACATTTTTGTTAGGTAAGATTTTCTTCACCACATTGAAATATTTAGACAAGAACTGCTCCAAATCCAACATAGTTAATTTTCTCTGTTAATAATTTTAATAATTTGCTCATTTTTGCACACTTATTTCTACGTTTTTGTATATTACAAAGAAATAAACTATACTCTAGAAAAAACCCACGAATTCAAGCAAAGGTAACTTTCTATAAATCAATACACTATTTTGAACTTATACATTTGCACAATTTTGCACATTTATGTCAGGTAATATTTTTCTCACCACATTAAAATATTTAGACAAGAATTTTTCCTCTAAATCCGACTATAGTTAACTTTCTCTAACTTTGTTTTAATAATTTGCACAATTTTGCACACTTATTTCTACGTTTTTTTATATCACAATGAAATAAATTAACTCTGAAAGAAAATTTCACGAATTTGACAAAAGGTAACTTTCTGTAAATCAATACGCTATTTTGAACCTATACATTTGCACAATTTTGCACATTTATGTCACGTAATATTTTATTCACCACTTTGAAATATTTAGACAAGAATTTTTCCCCCAAATCCAACTATAGATATCTTTCTCTAATTTTGTTTTAATAATTTGCACATTTTTGCACACTTATTTCTGCGTTTTTGCATATTACAAGGAAATAATTTATACTCTGGAAAAAAATCCCACGAATTCGACCAAATGCAACTCTCTGTAAATCAATACCCCGTTTTGCACTATTAAATTTGCACATTTTTGTTAGGTAATATTTTTTTTACCACATTGAAATGTTTAGACAAGAACTTCTTCAAATCCAACTATAGTTAACTTTCTCTGTTTTAATAATTTTAATAATTTGCACATTTTTGCACATTAATTTTTACGTTTTTGCATATTACAAAGTAATAAACTATACTCTAGAAAAAAACTCACGAATTCAAGCATAGGTAACTTTCTATAAATCAATACACTATTTTGAATTTATACATTTGCACAATTTTGCACATTTATGTCAGGTAATATTTTTCTCACCACATTGAAATATTTAGATAAGAATTTTTCCTTTAAACCCGACTATAGTTAACTTTCTCTAACTTTGTTTTAATAATTTGCACAATTTTGCACACTTATTTCTACGTTTTTGCATATCACAAAGAAATAAATTATACTCTGAAAGAAAATCTCACGAATTCGACAAAAGGTAACTTTCTGTAAATCAATACGCTATTTT
This sequence comes from Pissodes strobi, assembly GCA_016904865.1. Lineage (NCBI taxonomy): Eukaryota > Metazoa > Arthropoda > Insecta > Coleoptera > Curculionidae > Pissodes > Pissodes strobi. The sequence goes on from MU189994.1 coordinate 24,438, forward strand.
GAACTTATACATTTGCACAATTTTGCACATTTATGTCAGGTAATATTTTATTCACCACTTTGAAATATTTAGATAAGAATTTTTCCCCCAAATCCAACTATAGATATCTTTCTCTAATTTTGTTTTAGTAATTTGCACATTTTTGCACACTTATTTCTACGTTTTTGCCTATTACAAAGAAATAAACTATACTCTAGAAAAAATCCCACGAATTCAAGCAAAGGTTACTTTCTATAAATCAATACACTATTTTGAACTTACACATATGCACAATTTTGCACATTTGTGTCAGGTAATATTTTTCTCACCACATTGAAATATTTAGAAAAGAATTTTTCCTCTAAATCCGACTATAGTTACCTTTCTTTAAGTTTGTTTTAATAATTTGCACATTTTTGCACACTTAGTTCTACGTTTTTGCATATCACAAAGAAATAACTTATACTCTGGAAAAAAAAATCCACAAATTCGACCAAAGGTAATTTTCTATAAACCAATACACTATTTTGAACTCATACATTTGCACAATTTTGCACATTTATGTCATGCAATATTTTGTTTACCACATTGAACTATTTAGGAAAAAATTTCTCCCCCATTTCCAACTCATGTTAACTTGCTCTAATTTTGATTAAATAATTTGCACAATTTTGCACATTTATTTCTAGGTTTTTGCTAATTTCAGATAAATAAGTTATGCCCTATGGAAAAAATCCTATGAATTCAACCAAACTTAACTTTCTATAACAAATTATCTCATTTTGAACTAATTTTGTACATTAATTTTTGGTATTATTATTCAGAATGAAATAAATGTGAGGCAGATTTTCTCCAACAAACCCTATCAATGTTAACGTTTTCCATTTTTTGTAATAATTTGCACAATTTTATGCATTTATTTCTGCATGTTTGCCTACTCAAAGAAATAAGGTATGCTTTATATATAAATGTTCCACAAAATGAACCTAAGTTATTTTTTTATAAATTAATACGTCATTTTGCACTGATAATTTAGCACCATTTTGCACATTTATTTTTGATAATATTTTTCACAACAGCCTGAAATAAGTTTTGGAATGATTTTCTGCTCTCAAATTGAATCAAAGTTAACTTTCACTCATTTTGTTCTAATAGTTTGCACACTTTTGCACATTTAATTCAACAATTTTTTATATGTAAGGAAATAAGGATTATCCTATGGAAAAAATCCGCGAATACAACTAAAGTTAACTTTTTATAAATCAATACGTTATTTTGCACTGATAAATTTGCACGATTTTGCACATTTATTTTTGGTACTATTTCTCGCAACAGCCTGAAATGTGTTTTGGAAAAAATTTCACCTTCAAGTTGAATCAAAGTTAACTTATACTCATTTTGTTCTAATAATTTGCACATTTATTTCAATATTTTTTATCTGTCAAGGAAATAAGGTATGTCCTATGGAAAAAACCACGAATCCAACCAAAGTTAACCTTTTTTAAATCAGTACGTTATTTTGCACTGATAATTTTGCACCATTTTACACATTTATTTTTACCCTGAATAAATTTTGGAGATAATTTCTTCCTCAAATTGAATCAAAGCTAACATTCACTCATTTTTTCCTAATAATTTACATACTTTTGCACATTTACTTCAACATTTTTGCACATTTCAAAGAAATATATTTCCCTTATAGAAACATTTCTAAAGATCCAACCAAAGATTAATTTTCTATAAATCACTACATCATTTTGAACTGATAATTCTGCACAATTTTACAAATTTAATTTTTATACAATTTTTTCAGCGCATTGAAATCAATTTAAGAAAGCGTCCTCCCATAAATCTAGCCATTTTTATATTGTTCTTTGCACAATTTTGCACATTTATTTTAACATTATGCTCCCTAAAAAAAACGTACGATTCCAATCAAAGCTAATTCTATAAATCAGTACGTTAATTTCAACTGATAAATTTGCACAATTTTGCACATGTATGTTGGGTAATATTTTTCACACCACATTATTGAAATAAGTGTGAGAAAAGGTAAGTTTACTATTGCTTGTTGTGCTGATAGTTTTGCACAGTTATTTTTGGTAATATTTTTCCCAACAGCATAAATTTGGGAAAAAAATTCTCTTTCCTTCAAGCTGAATCAAATTTCAATTTTCTCATTTGTTCTAATAATTTGCACAATTTTTCACATTTTTTTCAAAATGTTTGTATAACTCAAAGAAATAAGTAAGTTAAAAAGCCCACGAATCCAACCAAAAGTAATTTTTTTTATAAATAATTACGTCATTTTGTCCTGATAATTTTGCACATTTATTTTAAGGGATATTTTTTGCACTACAATAAGATAAGTGTGGGACCGAGTTTCTCCCTTGAATCCAACCAAAGATATTTTTTCTCATTACGCTTATAATTTTACACATTTAATTTAGGCATTTTTTACACTGAAATAGTTTTCACCTCCAAATCTAATCAAAATTAATTTTCTCTCATTTTGTTCTAATAATTTGCACAATTTTGCACATTTGTTTCAACGTTTTTGCATATCGCACAAAAAGAAAGTTATGTCCTATGACAAAAATCTCACGAATCCAACTAAAGGTAACCTTTTAAAAATAATTACGTCATATTGGACTGATACTTTTGCACAATATTTTGCACATTTATTTTTAATAACATTTTTCACGCCACAAAAAGTTGGTAATTTTTTGGTTGACATGTCAGGCCATGTTGTCGTTTTTTCTCGAGAAACACATAAATTGAGTGTTTTTACGCCATGTTTAGACGTTTTTTATTGGCGAAAACCTAATAGTCATCAACTGTCTTGCGGGACAGTGGAGCGAATAGGGGTGCTGGGTGGGGTAAAAAAAGTGTATACAAATAGAAAATATTCGGTTTCCAATACGAATTTTGCTAAAAATATGTATTATTTTTATAAATAATCCAGTGACGTAACAGGGTTAGAGAAAATGGGTCCACTGTACTGTCCCGTTGCAGTTGATTAGTTATTTAGCATTCTACTAATATTTCGTTTTGCGCATGGCCATCCGCTCGCTTCGCTCGCTCCGGGGGCGCAACCAAATCAAACTAACCCAAACTAACCCAAGGCATGCTCAAAATGAAAAATATTTTATTTTCGGGTGTGTATAGCCTATATTTCTGGTGCACTTGTGAAGTGGTGCTGGAAATTTATATCAAAACTCAAACTTTGGGGTTTTTTTCGGCTCAAATGTGGTGGATCCTCCGATTTTTTAAAATCAATTAATTTTTTTTTCATTTTTAGTATGTCTTGGGTTAGTTTTGTTTAGGTGCACCGCTCTGGAGCGAGCGAGCGAGCGAAGCGAGCGGAGCGTCATGTGCAAAGTAAATTATTAGTAGTATTATAAAAAAAATATTTAATCAACTGCAACCGGACAGTGGACAGCGGCGTAACTACACCCCTGCCAGCCCCGCAATGCAGGGGAAGGCTGCCGCTAAGAGGGTCCCTAAAAAGAAAAGGCCCTGGAATACAAATACGCCGAAAAAGCCCCAAAAAAATTGCGGGAAGGGCCGAAATTTCTAGTTACGCCACTGACTGAAAAAATTCTAATTTTCCACTAAAGTCTCTCAAAATATCATCATAAATAGGAAATTTGACGTAGATTTC
>MU189994.1:29265-46772 GCA_016904865.1 Pissodes strobi
CCCAATTTTCCAGATCGGTGCACCTTTCAGTCCTTACCCAAAATGAAGGCTTCTATAAATTCACTCTGTCCTAAAAAATACTAAACGATCTCGCAGAATCTTGAAATGTACAAAATGTATAGCAAATTTTATGTGGATTTCGAATATCTATAGAAGAAGCTTGAATTTTGAAGCATCTTGCAGATATGTCCAATTTTCCAGATCGGTGCACCTTTAAGTCCTTACCCAAAATGAAAGCTTCTATAGATTCACTCTATCCTAAAAAATACTAAACAATCTCGCAAAATCTTGAAATTTACAAAATGATACCTCGTAAACGGTTTAATTTGGACACAAATTATGTTCAGACATGAAAACAGAATATAATCATTAATATATTGTGATGGGCGCCGGAAGTGGGGGAGGAGGGGGCAATTAGGAGTGCTAAAAACCAAAAATTTAAAGGGGGTAACAGATTGCGTGTACAGGGTGGCTCGAATTCGAGTCTATGTATGGGAAACTCTGATGCAGGGTCGGTCAAATTATAGTAAAATTGTGCACCTAGGTGCCTAATAATATGCCGTTTAACAAGTTTTAAAATTCCGAATAATTCTCTGGAGACATCCGAAAAAAATCGAAATTTTCAAAAATCGTTTTTTTTTCTGAGCTTATTTAAAAACGGATTTCAAATTGAATTGCACTTTTTCTGCTCCATTCAATGATGATATCCGACGTTTTCTCTTCAAGGGATCATCATCAACTTCCTTGTTTTAAATAGAAACGAAATACTAAATTTTTTGTATCGTTTTTCAGGCGTTATTAATATGAACATAATATGTAAATGGACCCTTCTAATCGTTTCCGTAAAAAAATCGAAAAAAAAAATTAAAAATATTTTTCGACAAATTTAAATTTTTACGTAGGTATTTTTGAAAGGGGTATTTGGGTACGATTTTGTCATTTAGATAATTCTACGATTTTTCTGTACCGAAATATTCCGAAAAAAGTAGAATTTTTTTTTAAATTATTTTTTTACCACCCTGTATATGATTTTAAAAATTTTATTTGTACGTTGGTAGTATGTATGGGTCTCTTTAACCGTTTCCGTAATAAAAACGCAAAATAAATTTTCAAAAATATTTTTCGAAAAAATTAAATTTTGACGTGGGTACTCTTGACAGGAGTATTCGGGTGCGGGATGTTCGATTTTTTCATCTAAAAAATCGTATAGATTTTCTGTACCTAAATATTGCGAAAAAACGGGATTTTTGTGAACATTAATTTTTTTACCACCCTGTATATATTTAAAAAAATTTTATTTCTACGTTAGTATGTATTGTGTTTAATATTTTTTATTATTTTTTTTTTATTTCTATTTTTTTTTTCTCTTTTTATTCTTTTTTTTATTATTTATTTTGCTTTGGCATAATTTTGAATAGTTTAGGTTAGTTAAATTGGTTTTTCTTCACTTTTTCTATAAAGATTCAATAAAAACATAATATTTTAACACTTTTTTACCTTCTATAGGCGTGGATTAACCTAACTAAAGCAGTAATATTTATTCAAGCACACTTTTAAGCTAAAAAATTAAGAAAACTTCATGTATTTACCACATTCTCAGATAGCCATATTGTTGGCTCGTTTTGACACATACCGCATTAGGTTAACAGCGTCTGCGTTTGAATTTTGCGACGTTGCCAATTGCTTTTTATGTTTTTCTTCCGATAATATGATATTTCACTTTGGGTTAGTTTAGGTTAGTTATCTACAATTTTGCGACGTTGCCAATTGCTTTATATGATTTTCTTTCTATAATATACTCTGAGGTAGATGGTACTTTAGACGTTTCAGGAGAACCACTCAACGGATCATTCTAAAAATTGGGTCGTTTACATAAGCGTATATGCTCTACCTTGCTAAAATATTTTCGACAATGCAGTGTTGCCGCTTCTACTAAAAATAAGGAAAGCAACTGTAAAATTTTAACACCCTCTATGGAACACCCTCTATATTATTGCATATTTGGATTTTGCGGATAATTCTAGACATATTTCATGAATAATGTCCTATACCTATCTCCAACTGTTTTTGAAATATTGACAGTTGAAAATCGACCATTTACCAAGGTTGACAGCCTGTTAAATCTAAACGGTTAAAGATAGAGCAAGATGGTTTGTAATTTCCCATCTTGGTTGTTCATAAGCATCATTTGACATTAATTTTATATTTAACCAGAGGTTAAGAAATTTCGATTAATTTAACTTCTGGTTATATCTAAAATTGATAGCTTATGAAAAACCAAGATAGGATAGTGCAAACCATTTTGCTCCATCTTTAGCCGTTTAGTTTTTACAGGCTGTCAAACTTGGTAAATGGTCGACTTTCAACTGTTAATATTTCAAAAACAGTTGGAGATAGGTATAAGACATTATTCATAAAATATGTCTAGAATTATCCGCGCAATCCAAATATGCAATAATATACAGGGTGTTCTATTTAAAATGTTACAGTTGCTTCTACTTTTTAGTAGAAGCGGCAACCCTGCATTGTCGAAAATATTTTAGCAAGATAGAGCATATCCGTTTATGTATATGACCAAATTTTCGGAATGATCCGTCGAGTGGTTCTTCAGAAACGTCTAAGGTACCATCCACCGTGAGGCACCCTGTATAACATTTTACTTTGGATTAGTTTGGTTTAGCTTGGGTTAGCTTAGGTTAGTTTGGGTTAATTTTTGTTGGTTTTCTTTCCGGAGCGAGCGGAGGACTTTGCAGATGTGATGTAAATTTCTCAGATCAAAATGATTAACTAGTCATTTTATCACAATCCGGCAACGTTGCATTAATATTTTTTTAATTTGACAGAAACCATCGAGTTTCGATGTTTAAAGTTACTAAAAATGACAAGAGTCTGGGCACACCAGAATGGATTTCATTATTCATTGGCATATTGCAGATTGCGGCACTTCACGCATTTATATCATATGATTTCTATGAAACGTTGACTATTATTTCACTTTGCGCATGAAACAGTGTTTCAAATTATTACAATCAAACAAAACTAACCAAAACTAACCCAATTCTAACCAAAATTAACTCAAATTTAAAAAAGGAATAAACATAAAACGTTGACTAGTATTTCACTTCAGGCATGAACCAGTATTCCATATTATTACAGTAAGATAAAACTAACCCAATTCTAATCCAAATTAACTCAAATTTAAAAATTTAAATAAACATAACCTTAAAAAAAAAAACAAAAACACCTCTCGGCACTGACGGGAATCGAACTTGCGCCGTCATATCCCAAGATTCACAAGCACAGCCATCTAACCACTAGACCACCAAGCTCTGGAAGCAATTGACCAAAAATTAGAAGCCTTGCGTGCCAAAAGCTTCACACGCATTACGCATGCTCATGCGTGAAGTGCCGCAATCTGCAATATGTCAATGAATAATGAAATCTATTTCGATGCACCCAGACGCTTATTTAAAAATGCTGATTTTTATAGGAATTAAAAGACGAAACGTTGGATTTCAAGCCCATCAACTTTTTTTTAAATACGAACTTTAATTAACTAAAATTATTCAAAATTACACCAAGGCAAAATAAATAATTTAAAAAATAATAAAAAAAATACTACAATATATTAATAACGCCAACATCATCTGAAAAACGATAAAAAAACATTAAAGTTGATGATGACCTCTTGAAGACGAAACGTCGGATTTCAAACTGAATACCACCATTCGATAGAGCGGAAAAAGCGACACTGCAAAAGTGCAATTCAATTTTATATTCGTTTTTAAATAAACCCAGAAAAAAAATAAATCGATTTTTCAAAAATTCGGTTTTTTCCGGATACTTCCGGAAATACTCCGAATTTTAAAACTTTCTAAACGGAGCCTAAATGCGCAATTTTGCCCTAATTTAACCGACACTGTATCTCTTACGCTTTTCGAGATCCCCATACATAGACTCGAATTCGAGCCACCCTGTACAGTAACACACCCTGTACAAAAATCGAAATTTAACGAATAAAGAGGGATATAATTGTTTTTTAAATAAAATACCCAAAAAGAGCGATTTTTGAGTAACCCTGATACAGTGAAGAGAACTTATTCTGGATAAGCCATCATTTAAACTTTTGCGGGTCCTGTGGTAATTTTGGAATCAAAAATAAAGCTTTCACCTGAAATATATATGATTTAAGTCGAAAATAAAAACAATAAAAAAATAGAAAAACTTTTAACTATAATAAATATTAACAAAAACGAATACAACAGGCAACGCGGGAAAAGATGTTTTTGGTTAAAAAGCGCACTTACCTCTTAAGTGTTTCAAATTATGAACAATCGACCAAAGGGCCGTGTTTAGAATTAAATTCTTTCCTGAATTCCGCAAACTGCACATCGATATCTTTAATCGTTCGCAAAATATTTGTTTCCAAACGTAACGTAAAAATTCGCTCGCTATGAATTGTCCAGCAGTTTAGTTAATTCTTCATACATTTTCTTGAGATATTTTTTGTTTTGGGTTAGTTATGGCTAGAAAATTGTCAACACTTAAAAATCGAAAATAATGAACGATATATAACTTGTTGATCGCTCCTGGTAATAGTTCTTATTTACCACAAGTGTATAGGCAACACAACATACACGCGTAACGTTTTTAATGCAATAGATGTTACGAGGTACGCTCAAGAATTAAATAAAAACAGTATCATTTCTCTGTATTGTAATACGTGATTTTTAAATTATACATTAACTTAAATTACGGTAAGAGTTATTGTTTAATTAACCCGAACTAAACTTGACTCTATCTGCATAAGATTGTTAATGGAATCATTGCAAACCATCAATTTATTAACAATCATTCCACCCAAGTTGTGCTTGAAACCGAAAAAGCGCGGTAAAAAATGTAACGCCCCTGACTTTCAGAACATAAATCATAGCCCCCATTTTTACTCCTTACTGTGTTCTATCTCATTCTCTCGCAGGCTGCATCCTATAGATCTATATCTTTTTATTGGTGAGAGTCTTAAATTACTCCCTAACGGCGCTAAAGAACTAAAATCACTAGCGATTGTAGTGAATCGAATATCAATTGGGCAACGATTTAAAATGTTAAATGAGTTATAGAGGCGCTTTCTTAATATTTGTTCAAGTGAAAGTGTGAACGCTGCTGGCTATGGCTTTGTGTTCAGTCAACGTTAATATCAAACGAGCCCGAAATGTAAGCTTTTTCCATTTTTAGGTTCCCTTACTTTTGCGGAAAAACATACCCCATACTTTTTCTCCGTTACTATAATACATACCTAAATTTTTAATAGCCCCCGAACCGTATCGATCGATTTATTAAAAGAGCTCGAAAACAAGGTCAGATCTGGCGTCGTAACGCGAAAGGTGTTTTATGTACAAAGAAGTTAATTTTTCTCTTAAAAAAACAATGATTATTATTATTAACAGATTAATTGCATCGTGCGCGGGACGGGTTTACGTAAGCGAAAAGGTGTGCGTTAGGAGAACAATAACGTGCAACGACAATGAAAAACGATCGTTTTCCTTTATAAACTTAAAACGGTTTAAAAATAAAACGAGTTTGTTTCTTTCTGTTCGGTCCGACGGGCTAATATTAGAACTTTCCGATGTTATTTTCGCGTTTCAGGGCTAATAAGCGTGGCGGGCGGGAGAAACTTTATTGCGAAACATTAATCGAGCGTCGTCGATTCGATTGAAGCCATTTATGTAATCTCGCAAAACTTTCATGTTGCAAATGAGTCAGTCGAAATTCGAACAAAACATGCCTGACCCGAATGAATGGTTGCATTTTTGTCGCCGCCGCTAAACTAGATTCTCGGGCGATCTAGATCCGAAAAGTGTCTTTGTCCCAAATTGTCCGCCTTCGAAACTAGATCGGTTTTGAAATATTTAGGCGCCATATGCTCGACTGTTAAGTAGTGAAAACACATTTTCTTTATGACAACGAGGAGTTGTCAACAACAGCACGATGTTTCAGAAATCATCCGCCAAACTGTAATTAATACACATAAGTGTATGAAAAAAACGATCATAACGGATATAAATCCTTGGTGGTCGAAGCTGTCGAAGATTTATTGAAATTTTTTTCACTAGAAAGGGAGGTGTCCTATAGAGTAGTTTAAGCCAAACAGTTCGAGCTTTGAGGCAAATTTCCCGCATCACTTCACAAAAGCTTTAGAAATATGGGCAATACACATTTGAAAATCAATTCATGGATGAAGATACTATAACTAGGAGACATTTGCTTAGAAAGAGGGGCCTTTACTTGGTACCTGTTTAAACATATTTTTTTGAGACCGCAGATGTGAAATGCAAGCGAGAAAGCTATAAGTTTATCCATATGAGATGCATGCTTCTTCCCTCTTCTGGTGGATAAATGTACGATTTAGAAAATGTTGGTACAAATCTTAAAACTGTTTCTATTTTTGACACGATCACTTTATTTAAAAACGGTAGAACATAAAAAAGTAATAAAATAAAAAAATATAATAATAATAAACACAGAACTGAAATTAAACTTCCGAAAGAGATATTAGGAATTGAGGTGTTTTTAAGCTTTTTTTGCTCAACTTTTGCTCCCGGTTTCGAATTTTTTTTTTTTTACTTTTTTTCATTAAGCATTTTTTTCTTTCCAATTTTGGCATTCTCGATCTCGTAACTCAACTCTTTTGCCTTTTTTTGACCGGAAACCGTGTGTCTCGAACTTCTTTTTCTATCATTTTTTTTTATTTCCTTTTATAATACTTTTATTGACTTTCCGAACAATTTTTTACGTTTTTTTTTTAATTCTTCCCCATTTTTTCAAAAATTTTGTGTATCCGAGGGGTGAAAGTGTAATTCCTTTAGCCCCCCGTGCTTGCAGAGATATAGGAAACGGTCTTTTCCTCATAATTAGAGCTAGTGCCCCATATGGTCTAAAGTAGCTCTCCATGAGGTGCACTTGCCATAAAAATTTCTCCAGTTTTTCCTTATCAACCCCCCCCCCCCTCTCCTGGCCGAGGGATACGGAATAACATAAAAAAATATTAAAATAGAAAAAATTAACAATAAACACAGAACTGAAATGAAACTTCTGAAAGAGATATTAGGAATTGAGTTTGTTAAGCTTTTTTGCTCAATTTTTGCCCCCGGTTTCGATAATTTTTTTTTGGCTTTTTTTCATTAAGCATTTTTTTCTTTCCAATTTTTGCATTCTCGATCTCGTGAATCAACTTTTTTGCCCTTTTTTCACCGAAAACCGTGTTTCTCGGACTTTTTTTCTATTATTTTTTTCCCTTTATAATACCTTTATTGACTTTCCGAACAATTTTTTACGTTTTTTTTTTCAATTCTTCCTCATTTTTACGAAAATTTTTAGTATCCGAGGGGTGAAAGTGGAATTCTTTCCTACCCCCACGCTTGCAGAGATATAGGAAACGGTTTTTTCCTCATAATTAGAGCCCTAGTCCCTCCATGATGCGCACTTACCATAAAAATTTGGACCCCATAGCTCTTCCCGCTCTCCCGAAATGAATTATTTTAGTTTTTCCTTCTATCCCCCCCCCCCACTCCTGGCCGAGAGAGGGAGGGGGTACGAAGTTCAATTTTCGTCTAGGATCCTCATTTTAGGCCGGCTACATGTCCCGAAAATTTCAACCTTCTAGCTATGCTAAAACATGCTTCATTAAAATGTTTCACTTTGATTTCCGGTTCATTTTCTCGGACTTACTACCCTCGCTAGAGAAGTTTCGCTTCAAAAATTCATAAAAATATTACACTGAAAAATAATCTGCAAAACATGCACCGTGGTCTCTGCTTTAATCCTCAATTTATAAGATTTTCTTTAGGATAAAACGAAAAATATAATAATTATTAAGCTTTTCAATGTTCCAAGCAACACAACTATCAATGGTTTTAAATCTTCCGAAAATATCACTAAAAACACAACGAAAACATAGAAGATGCAATGACAGCACTGGCAAAACGAAGGCCGTTCGTTACGCAGCAACGTCACAGCGACGACGATGTAAGTGAGGGGATGATAATAAATAAACAACATAGGCTCTTATGTTAAGTAACCTTCCTTCTCTAGTTTATTATTCTTGGTAAATATCCTCCTTGTTACCGTCATTTGCCAGCAAGGCCAATAAGTCTGCTCCCTACGCTCGGCAAAGTGCTTGATCGAATAGAATAGTGAATGTGAGAAAATGGTAAGAAAGAAATGAGAAAATGAGTGATGAACAGTATGGATTTAGGAATGGAAGAGACACCATCCAGACGATTAAAAGGGTAATCGAATAAATTCGAAGAGTTAAAGGGGAGGATAGGCATTCACTGGTTGTGACCCTGGACCTCTCGAATGCCTTTAACCTGGCATGGCCCGTCCAGGTAGATCGGGAGATGGAAAGGATGGCTATGCTGTGGGACTTCCTGAAGAACAGGAAAGTTCGCAGCGGGGATAAAGAGAGAATGATAGATAGGCGTTGCCCTCAGGGCCCGAGCCTAGGGCCAACCCTCTGGATAGTGTGTATGGAAGGATGGATAAGGAAGTTAACAGAAGCTGGGGAAGGTATATATGCTCAAGCCTTTGCTGATGACCAGGTTATACTTATAGAGGGAGAGTCTGTAAAAGAAATAGAACAAAGATGGAAAAAAACATGGGAAATCTGCAAAGCATGGGAAACGGAAAGCAGGTCACGGTATAACCTAGCCAAGACCAAATGCATGTTTGTAGAAGCTAGAGGTTCAATCCGGGGTCCAGTGGTACAAATAAGGGATGAAGGGTACAGTGCGACTATTGGATTGACTTCTTAGGAATAAGGCTCAACACGAAATTGAATTTTATTTAGCATGTAAAGCATGTGAGACAAAGGGGAAAATAAATAAAGATAAGGCAAAGCTCATATAGGAACTTGTGATGGTACCTGCATTAATATATGGATGCGAGATATGGGGTGAAAGGTCGAAGGACAGCAGAGTCCGAAGACAACTGGATACGACACAGAGGATGTTTCTGGTTATGATGTGTAGAACCTACAGGATTGTGCCAACGAATGCGCTGCAGGTGGCAGCTGGAGTGCCCCCGTTGGACATAGTCGCTGAGGTTAGGAACGTGATAAGAACAAGAGAATAAATGGGGTGTGTGAGAGAGAAAGAGCGTGTGTATGGGAACGTCTTACAACTGTGTCGGGGTGTTTAGAAGGGGAACGAAGGGATAATGTATTTGTGGATATGGGAGGTGACGAGGGAGCAATGGGTCTGGGATGTATATTGCAACGAGGGGGGAGTGGGTCAAGAAACATTGTAAGGTTTCAGGGGTTAATGGTACAGAGCAAGGCGAGTTGTGTGCAGTGCGGTATGGTCTTAAGACGATTAGGGCAACGGAAGGGAATAGCCAGTTCAACCTCAGGACTGATTCTCAGATGGTGATAGCAATGCTACGAAATTCCAAGACAAAACAAAAATATTAAATAGGATCCATATGGAGGTAGCTGATCTAAAGAACATGGGGAAGCTGGTCAGTATAGGGTTGACGAGTAGGGAAACTGAGGGGGGCCCTCACAAAAGAAGCTCACAAACAGGCGGACAAAGGGGGAAATGGTGGAAGTTTCAGTCTTTTGAATGGGAAGGCACCAGAAAGGAAACGAATGAAAGGATTTTGAATGAATGGCAAGAAAGGTGGAATGTGATTGAGAAAGGAAGAGCATTGTGTAAAATTTGTAGGGAGGTATCTTCTTTCAAAGGCATGCAACTGGCAACGGGTCATGGAAACATGGCCAATTATATGAAGCGATTTATAACACGCCCAAAAAAAAATACACGCTGTTTTTCGATTCTTGCCAATTGGGGTTCGGAGAACGTAAAAAAGAATGCGTCCAGAAAATATCATCAAAATCAATTACATTTTTCGGCAGTTATCATGAATCAAAGCAATATTTTAACGTAATAACCCGGAAACAGAAAATCAGATTGCCCAAAACAATTGCAGATCGACTGCCCTCAAGTGTTGCGTAAAAACATGACGAATTTGAGAAAAATGTTAAATATCTAAAAATTACCCAAATTAACGCTTGATGAGTTAAATCTAACTGTTTAGTCTTATTGATTATCCAAGAAAGGGTTGAACGAATCTAAAAAAGAGTTCACTTAAAAATCTAATTAAACTAAAATTTGCAAACCAAGAGCAGTTGGTTAGCGTCCATGTCTTAAAGCCAATTGTTAGCGTAACCATGGCAACCGGACGGCGTAACCATAGTAACGCGTCCAAGCGGGTGGAAGAACAGTGGCGAACTGTTCCGGTTTTTTGTTTAATGTACCACGCGAAATGTTTTCTTGAATATAAAATCAAATAACTTCGATTTTAGTTGAGAGCGAATAAATTAGAAAGACACGGTAGGTGCTTAAGACCACACGACAGAAGTGAAAATTTCAAAAAGCATTAAGTACTAGTTTATATGCATAAGAAAATTAACAAATAATACTCAATAGGTTGTGCGATATCCACATAATGTGTGTAGAATAAGAATATGGGAGAAATAATCCGAATAATTGCAATGTTAGTAAATATTTATTACCATAATCGATGTTTAAAGTGAAATTTTACCTCGAAATCTTCTATAAAATCGGCACAAACCGATGCTTTTTCGCTTGAAAAAATTCCAAATTTCCCGATATTGGCCATTTTTCCGGTTCAAATGCAGCCAAATAAACCGGCTTACTTACCACAAAGTGAAGTTTTACCTCGAAATTTGTCATAAGATCGACAAAAACTACCTAATCACCAAAAAGTCAACATTTTCTAATCCTCAATCATACATAGGCTTTGTTAGTTTTTCTTTCGCTTCACGTTATGCGTTGGAGGGGGGGGGGGGTATTGAATATGTGTTTGTGTTTAACTGGTGTTAAGTGCAGGGGGTAAAAGTAGTTCTCAAGCTTTTAAACTTGTATAGCTACGTTGCCAAGTAAGCGATAGATTTATGGTTATATTTTTCAATTTGTCCGTTTGCTTCTTCTCAATTTTTTGGATTATTTTTAGTTAGACTTGATTCGCTCTCCTATTTTGGCGTGTTTTAATGCAAACAAGTTGAAAATTATTCTATACTAAGCAACGTTGCCAAGTCTAGATTTTAGATTAGGTATTAAAAGAGGTTTAAATTTTGACATTTCTTTTCTTCTTTACCGATTCCATAAGAGAGAAAGAGAGTCATATACTTTCGTATGTGCCACGGCCTTGAAAAATCACTCTCATACTATCTAAGCAGTTTCAAAAATCTTTAAAAATTATTTGCATTTCTGACTGACAATTTTTTTTATTTTGGGAATGTCTTGGGTTACTTCGGGTTAGTTTTCTTTGGCTGCTTCCTCAGAGCAAGCGAAGCGAGCGGAGGGCTATGCGCAAAGTGAAATATCAGTAGACTGATAAAAAAATGGAAATATGCATAAGTCAGATCGGTCGGTCGGTTGCTAAAGTTTCCTTATTTTCACGTTACACCCGGCTCAAAAGTAG
The DNA here is from genome assembly GCA_016904865.1 of Pissodes strobi. NCBI lineage: Eukaryota > Metazoa > Arthropoda > Insecta > Coleoptera > Curculionidae > Pissodes > Pissodes strobi. Next base: position 40,771 of record MU189994.1, read on the forward strand.
TAGTGGAAGTTTGCCATTCTAGGTCAATTTAGCCTGAAAACTGGAACTTTGGGGGCTTGATTTCGGCTCAAATGTGGGGAACTTCTGATTTTGTTGGCTTAAACTACTCTATGGGATTTACACAACCTATATATTACTAAGACCTTAACTGTATTTAATACATGCTTTTTTCTTTCATAATTTTAGAAATATGTAGGCGTCGTATGGTCGCCCATTAAATAGAATACATTATCCCAACGACTGTCAAGAGTTGTCCAAATATAAGGCACCCTATTTTTATCAGCTTATTACAATATACATATCTACCGTTATCAATTCGAACCGAAAATAACCGTGCCATATCACTTTTCAAACTATTAAATATTCGCGCGAAACGCTGTAAAGATTATATACATATTAGGTCACGCTTAAGCCGTTAAATTTCGTAAAAATAGATATCTACGAAAACTTGCTTCGTGACTATCGGAGAACATGTATTTCCTGCTTGTCGTTTTAACAACCTTTTTGGACGCACCGCGTATAGTGGCCACGTGATCAGCGAATGGTACCCGATCCCACACACACGCGGTACACTCAGGGTTTCAAGGAAATAACGGTTACAACATAATGAATGCCTTGATGTAAAACCCATATGAATGTCTAACGAGGTCAGACGTATCTCCGTGCCATTTGCGTTAACACATCCTTTATGTTAATTCATTAAGTCGAAAGTTCGTTAACGAATTTCGTTAGCAATCATTATTTAAATAAATAAATAAATAAATAAACACAAGGCGACAACGGTTGGTATTGGTTACTTCCTCGAACTTCCGATATTTCCGATTTCCGGTCAAAAGCGTTTTTAGCATATGACCTTTACCTCTTCACTAAATATCGATTTAATTGCGGCACTACTTCCGCAATGCGCGTATATAATAATAATTGCAAAACGCCGATAAAAAGATTTCTACCGAAGACCTCTAAAAACGGGTATTTGGAACGAACCTTTCACAGCCGCGCTTGAGTTTTGCAACACTGAATGCAAAAAAATTTCTCTTTATATTAATAAGAAACCTATATAGATATTTTCGAGAGAAAGTTGGCTAGAGAGTCGGGTTTCGGAAACCCGCCCGAGGGGAATACGACACGGTCAGATTTCCTTGAGACCAGATGCTGGGGCTTGAAAGATATAATAGATAAAATGCCCTTAACGAAAAGGGCCCTTTTGGAATATTATAAACACGCCAACCGTTTCCTACCCTCTTTCGTCCTCCGCTCCGATCAATAACCCCAGATGCAGTCAGTGGCGTCAGGGATTTTAATTAGAAATAAACCTATTCAATCTCTGATTAGTGACATTTCCTGCTGCTTATTTATTTTCGATCATTCGTCAGTAAATTGCCTTTTCTAGTCTCAATCCCATCAAGCGCCATCTGCGCGCATATCATTTAAATCTATAAATATCTGATGTCTACGGCCCTGCTGTCCGTGTCACATATGTGTCGTTGACCTGCGAGAACAAAAAGGCTCTCTCAGCAAAGCCGAGGCAAATGCCTCCTTTACCACATAACGTGGCCTTGCAGCTATACCTTTTTTTTGCTCGGTTCGGCTCGGGATGGAATAGCGAAGCCACTGACACACGGGGTATCGACACTTGGATATTTCTGAATTTATTTCGAGAGAGAGAGATAGACGACACATTTCAAAGCCCCTATTCGGTAACGGATGTTTGATCCTATCATTTTGTTTGTTCAGCTTGTCTTTTCTCGATTTTTTTTTTCTACAAATAAATGCGAAATAATAGAAATGTAAGTCTTGTATTTATTATTATTATTATTTACACTGCTCCAATAGCCCACCCAGGCAGGAGCCCCCCCCACGCATAACGCGAATAGAAAGAAAAAATAACAAAGCCTATATATGATTCAGGATTAGAAAATGTTAACATTTTTGGTAATTAGGCAGTTTCCGTCGATCTTATGGCAAATTTTGAGGTAAAACTTCACTATCAACATATTGATACATATGTTTTTGTGGTAAGTACCTAAGCAGATTTTTTTGGCTGAATTTGATTCCGGAAAAATGGCCAAAGTCGGGGAACTTGGAAATTTTTCAAGCGAAAAGCAGCGGTTTGTGCCGATTTTATAGAAGATTTCGAGGTAAAATTTCACTTTAAACATCGATTATGGTAATAACTACATAATAACATTCTCTTATTCCACACACATTATGTGGATATCGCACACCCATTGGGTATTATTTGTTAATTTTCTTATGCATAAAAACTAGTAGGGTAAACCACCCAATTATTGACACTTTAAGAGGACGGGTTTAATTTTATGTCTATAAAAATGAAAGTGTGTGAAATAATGTGATACTTGTTGAGTTTTTGTTCAAAAAGGGGTTTGAAATATTGAATAAAAACAACAAAATTGCTTATTTGTAACAAAAAACTAAACTAAATAACAAAAATCTAAATTTTGACGAATTTTCAATGGTTGGCACTCTTAAGCTAATAATTGTTGGCACCATAAAATCTCCCAATTATTGGCACCCTTTTCGCAGTCTAATATAATTAAATAAAACAGGGTTGTCAAAGATAGGTAGGTATATGGAAAAAACTAGCATTTATTATAAATACCAACATTTACAACAGTAATAATTAAGTCATGGGCGACTAAAAATCCAGTACACAACAAAGTTATATTAGCTAGATACCTACGAAAATATTATCTTTAAAATATTATAAATTGGAATTGATAAACGCTCAACACAGTTTTGAAAATTCTGTATGCGGCAAGCAAAAGAATAAACAAACTAAGAGAAATAAAACCCTAAAACATGCAGAATATCTAGTCCGTATTCAATTTACTTAAAAACTGTTATTTCTTGAATCGCAACTTTTACAAACAAATTTTTCATTGTAAATTTGGTGTTTCACCAAACATTTATAATGATAACTTCTGGTACACTTTGAACATTTTACACCAATATTAATCGAGCCAATTATGTATGTAGAGACATACGAAACATAATCCATTTTTTACAATTGTATTATTCTGCCCCAAAATTGTTTAATCAAATTTCACTGTTTTTTCTTCATCAAACAACTTTCTTACATGATTTTGCTCCTTGCTGCTATTCTGTATATTTTCAGTTTTTCTGGACTTGCTTCTAAAAACAGATCCGCGTAACTAGGAATAAGTATTTAATTTCTTTATACCATTCTCCTTTTTCCTAATAGCCAGACTATTAGCTTGAAGATTTCTTTCATTTTGATTTCTTCTCTTCTTTAATTTATTTTCTTCTTTTTTCTTGTCCCGCTCAATTTTCTGATCTTCTATTTTTAATGTATTTGCTTCTTTTTTCTTAACCTTTTCAATTTTCGATTCTTCTTTTTCGCGGAGACTTTCTATATAATCTGATGAGATCAAAACAAATGATGTTCTCATGGAGTCATTTTACCGTTCCTTTGGATTGTTTTAGGTTTTTCTAAGTACTCTAATATATTTTTTTTGATTGGGCATAAGGTCCGAATTTTCTTCAGTCTCGTTGTCCTTGATTTCTAAAATTTCATTATTTTCGTTATCGATTATATTTTTCTTACGTTCATCTTCTTCATGTTCCCATTTGGAATTTAATATTATATTCTGAATTACATTCAATTTCGTTTTTTTTTTCTTTTCAGACATGTAAAGGCATGGGTCATCTTCTTTACTCTTAACTGCAGACCTTTCTGATCTTTCCTTTTTTTTCTTTCCATCAAAATCATTATTTTTTGTTATTCCTTCTTTTTTGTCTGTTAATGCACAGTCAATTTCGGGACCTTCCTCGTTATTGTTCATCTGGGAAAACTCAAAAACAACTTAAAAAATTGGTACGTTTTCCTTAATTTCCGCTATATCTATTTCATATATAATTTCTTTCTCAATATCTATCATTTTATCATCTACACCAGTTATTTAAATCATTTGATGGTTTTAGCTCAGAGTCAAAGCATTAAAATATCGACAATTTTGATGATTTATATCCATTTCTCCGTTTTCAAGAACTTGAAGGAGATTGTTGCCCAACATCTTGCAAAACAGATCATAATTAATTTTTTTTTCAGAGCCTATATGTGGTAAAGGATCAGGTTTATCAGCAATAATTGTCTGTTGTTTTTTGCCCAGACGTTTAGAGTAATTGATGTTGTCTGGGTTTCCTGGAAATACACCGGAACTTTTAAATCATTTAACTATAGTGTCTGTCTTTAAATTTTTCAACGCCTTATCCAAAATTGGAGAAAAATGTTGCTTCCCTAATTGGCAATATGGATTTTCTCTTCTCCAATCCAATACGCCATGCCAAAATGCTTTAAGTGGCTTAAAACAAGAAACATCTGCTGGTTGTATTATTCGTGTTGAGTTAAGGTATAACGCCAGGCGGTACCATAGGTACCAAATCTGGTACCTCGTAGGTATCATCAATTAGCACCATCATGGAAAGTTAAGATGGGAATGTGAAATTCATTTTACACCATCTCTAATGATCTTCTTGCTACCAAGGTGAAAAGTAGCCAAAGTACCGATTTTCAACTGTTTATAGCTGTGAAACTACTAACTCTAGAGGTATAACATCGTACATAAAACATGCTTAGAATTTTAGGAGGAATCAGGAATTAAAAAATAAATTCATTGAAAAAAAAATTACTTTTTGTTTTTCCCTGTATACTGATCATTTTTCCATTATTTTTAAAAAATTTTTTGGGACACTTAAAATGAAAAAATTAAAGGGGGCGACATTATAGGGGATTATCCTGTACCTACCTACCAAGTCGAATAAATAAAGCTGATACAACGGAGGTGCCAATAATCGGAACAGAAATTAAATTGTCGATTCTAATAGCTGGCATGGGTGCTAACACTTCAGAAGCAAGTAATTTACATACCAATAATTGGCTCCCCTACAGAAACATTTAGGTTAAAATAAGTTAAACTGATTTTTATCATCAACATAAGCTTTATCTATCAGAGCTATTAAGCTTAACTTGTTTGCTTAAAATTAATAAATATGAAATAATTGTCAAACACATTCTTACCTTAACGCTAATTTTGCAAGGATTTCAGTTCATTGAACAACACATTTACCGGACATGAACTCGCGCACTGGGTATTTTAACTTACTTAATGTTTTTGAAATTTTCACCTCTGTCGTGTTGTCTTAAGCGCACACCGTTTCTTTCTAAGGTATTCGGTCTTAAAAATCCATTAACTAAAATCGAAGTTATTTGATTTTATATTTAAGAACACATTTCACGTGATACATTTAATAAAAAACCGGAGCAGTTCGCCACTTTTCTTCCACCCGCTTGGACGCGTTACTATGGTTACGCCGTCCGGTTACCATGGTTACGCTAACAATTAGCTTTAAGAAACGGACGCTGGCCAACTGCTCCTGGTTTGCAAATATTAGTTTAATTAGATTTTTAAGTGAACTCTTTTTAGGTGCGTCCAACATTTTCTTGGGTAGTGAATAAGGCTAAAAAGTTAGATTTAACTCATCAGGCGTTAATATGGGTAATTTTTAGATATTTAACATTTTTCTCAAATTGGTGATGTTTTTGGTTAGGTTATTGATTTTGTTGCAATTTTGTTAATGGGGACATCCCGCAAATAAATAAATAAATAAAAAAAATAAAATGGCCAAGACAGTATACAGGGTGCTACAAATTCGAGTGCATGCATGGGGATCTCGGGAACCATAAGAGATACGAAGTCGGTTAAATTAAGGCAAAGTTGCGCAATTTGATGCCTAACAAGATACAGTTTTGAAATTTGAAAAATTACGAATAGTTCCGGAGATATTCGTAAAAAACCGAAAAGCAGCTATTTTATTTTTATTTTTTCCTGACTTTATTTGAAGAGATAATATAAAATAAATTTAACATTATTATTGCCACTTTTTCCCCTTTATAAGATGGCAGTGTCAAATTTGAAATCTGACGTTTCGTGTCCGGGCCCCCATCATCAACTTCATTTTTT
>MU189995.1:0-25563 GCA_016904865.1 Pissodes strobi
AAGAGGTAATGGTTGTATCCGCATCATTTTTCGACTTATGAAAAAAAAAAAACACGTGTTCACTTATTTTTCATGGGCTATCGAAATCATCAATAAAAAAATTGGATGAAACTTCCTCATTTATAGAGCTTAATAACTTCTGAACGGATTGTTAGATCTCATTAAATTGCTTAATAGCCTTTCGGAATGAACTTACGATTAGTTGGGAGCTTACATTTTAATACGGAATATTATACAGACCTAAGTATAAAATATGATTTTGATTTTTTTTAAACATCCTGTTTACAATCTGCTGACAAAATGAAGTACTGGACAAATGATTTTGTAGTCTGACACTTGAAGATCATTGTGATTATTCATTTTCGTCGGTATCTTTTTATTTATAGGAAATATAGCCATTTTAGTAATATAATGTATTCTCCGGTATATTCCCATAATATGCACGCTAGGAGCATGGGGTAATTAAATTGAGAAATAATTTGGTAAACTTTATTAGCAATTTGAATGAAATGATGAAAATAAAACAAATTTCCTCTTCTGGACCTTACTAAGGTTTCTATGTGGTGTGGCATACTTTGTATCAAACGCGCCACCATTCTTGGTCAATGTCTTTCCACTCTTCTATAAGAGCTTTACTTAGATTTGCGCGTTGGCGTGACTTGTTTCTCATATTGTTGTTAATCTGATCCCATAAATGTTCAATTGGATTTAAATCAGGTCTCCCTGCAGGTCAAGAAATATGATTTATGCCCACCTCATCTAAATATTCACTGACATTACACGCAATACGAGGCCGAGCATTATCCTGCATATAAATGAAATCGAGCCCAACAAATGGAGGATATCGAATGACTTGTTCAGCCAGTATGTCAATATATCCTTGAGAATTGAGAGAATTTCTTGGCAAATCACAAAGTTCAGTTTTTGCTTCAAGAGATATTCATTCCTCTCCAAAACTTTTCTTCGCTACTGGTCGGTATAAACAATAAATTATTAAATTGTTTATAACCACAAAGGAATTAACTTTTTGATTTAGCACTTTAATTAGCGAACTGTATCAGAATAGGCTGGTGGGATTTCATTCATAGGGTGTGAATTGAAATATGTATTATATTTTTATTTAAAGCTAATGGGTACTTTCAAGGGTACTTTAATAATGCAGAATTTATTTTGCACTAAATATGATCAATAAATAAAATGTTTTCTAACTACTTTCATGCAATTATCCTCTCACACATAAAACTAAATACTTAAAATCAGATTAACTATTAATAAATATCAAACAAAAATTCTTGATTAACACGAACTCCGTTCTTTACTGAATTTAATCAGACTTTCTTTTATTTCAATTATCTGCTTCTCCGTTCACACTCAATACCTTGTTACTTTACCTCTTCTGATATTCTCTCAAATTAACTTTAGCAGAGAGATAAGATTTCACAATTTGTTTCTAGTCTTGAGTACAGGAATAGATTTGTCTTACTACTATTATTTTCCAACTGTCATTTTAACTTCTTCTATCGGCACTAACGGGAGAGACACTACAGCTTCTACATCTTGAGAAAATGCGTCTAAAATGGCCAAAACAGTCCCTAATCCAAGTTGAGAAAGTTGAAAAAGTAGTTGGATGCTTGTACTGCACTTCTTTAACTCTAAACTTTATTAGCAATTTGAATGAAATGAAGAAAATAAAACAAATTTCCTCTTCTGGACCTTACTAAGGTTTCTATGTGGTGTGGCATACTTTGTATCAAACGCGCCACCATTCTTGGTCAATGTCTTTCCACTCTTCTATAAGAGCTTTACTTAGATTAATATAACTTAAATTTTTCCTACCGGCAGGGAGAATAGAACGGGAATTGCGCAGACTCGGAATGCATTTGAGAGGGTAGAAAAATGTTCTTTAATATGTTGTTTACTTAATATTGAGGAGACGAAGATTACTCAAAACGTTTTCCTTAACGGAGAGTGACCACTAACTATATTTCCAGTGATTGTTTTATATAATGGAATCTACAGACAATCCAGGTTCGGACTAAGGAGTAACTGAAGTGCAATGCTTTCCATGCACAAATTGCTGTTTATCCGGGGTAAAATAAATATATTCGTCTTTTAATTATGGCTCGATCATATTGCAACATACAGAGTGTTATCACAAATCTATACGGTAAAAAACGATAAGTTAATACACTTGTTGATGTGTTTCCCCAACAGCTACAAACATACCACCATTGTATCTGGCATTGGGTATTCTCCAAGCTCGTTGGTGATTATCCGATGAATGCAACCAGAAACGGGACTAATCGAAAAATAACACTTTAGGCTGCTAATACCTTTCCCAATGAAGTCTTTCTTGAGCAACATTAAGGCGAGATATGCGATAGTTCCGTTGTAGCTCTGGTACTTTCGGTGGAACTCTCCAATTTGGTTTCTTTTCCTTCAGTCTGCGGCGAACTGTTTAATCACTCACAGTTGTATTGCAAACTTCTCTTAAACCTCTGTTAGTGACAACAGCATTTTGAAATGGTGTCCTTATTGCTTTTAAGGCAATAGACCTATCATTCCTGAATAAATCAAGAACTTCTATATCATTTAACAACCGAAATTTTTTCCAAAGAATCAAAAAGCCCCAGAACAATCCTCAAAATCGTGTCCAGAATCAGATGTGAGTGTCTATTACCAGAACCAAATTAAACTTATTAATGTGTTCCACAGCGATTGAGAACTATGACATTCTTCTTTCCATTGAAACATTTCTGGACGAGTCTATTGGTGATGGTGGTCTATTGGTGGGCTTGGTCTAGAAAACTATAAAATTTTTAGATGTGATCGATCCAAATCTACCAGTTCACATACTAGGGGCGAGGGTACACTAATAGCGGTGAATAGGAATTTCCCAGCAATGCAAATAAGATCACATGTAACCAACGTTGAACATGTGTTTGTTTCTATAAGTCTAGGATCTAAAAAGCTACTTGTTGGGAATGCATATATTCCACCTGCCTCTCCACTAGAGGTGTATGAAGTGTTTACTGAGGCTGAGCCAATGATCCTACAAGATGCTGTGTCGGTCAATAATTGTGACATTCTAGTGTGTGGTGACTTTAACCTCCCGGATACATTCTGGTCAAATGATGAATATGGTGCCAGTCCTCTTGGAGTCCTCACTAAACAAGCGACATGTTTGTCTCATTGTATGGCATTTTTTAATTTAAACCAGATTAATACAATTCCAAATGCAAGAAATAGGTATTTAGATTTAATTTTTTGTAATGTTACACCTAAGGTGTCTGCTGTGCAATGTCATATTGTGAGGTGTGATTCTCATCATCCAGCTTTGTTTTTTGAATTGGTGACTGACAATTTGTCCCCAAATCTCGAGTATGATTATGAATACTACAACTTCAACCTTGCTAACTTCGCTGATATTAATATGTATTTAGCTTCTAGTAATTGGGATTTTTTAGTTGAGACCCAAAATATTGATTCAGCTGTTGATAAATTTTACGAAATTATTGATACTGCAATTAAAATATTCGTACCAAGGAGAAGGGCAAAAAATTTAAAATTTCCAAAATGGTTCAATAATGAATTAAAATCAAATATAATTGAAAAGAAAATTGACCATAAAAAAATATAAAAATAGTTTCTCTCCAAGTGATTATGAAACTTTCTCAAAAATCAGATCAAAATGTAAATTAATGGTACAGGCAGATCATAATAAATATATTAATGAGTTAGAAAGTAACTTAACATCTAGCAAGGAATTCTGGAGATATGTCAATTCGAAGAGAGATAATTGTGAGTTACCAAAATGTTTATTCTATGGGGATGTAAAAACTGACAATCCTACAGAGATTGTGGAATTGTTTGCCCAGCACTTTGCATCTGCGTACGTCAACCACTGTGAAAAGAATATTAATTTCACTTATGCGAAAACTACGCAGTTGTCCGCTTGTAAATTTACAGTCATGGAAGTATTTGATAAATTAGATAAAATAAATAATAATCTAGGAGGTGGACCTGATGGCTTAACAGTTCACTTTTAAAAAAATACAAAATTTGTCCTGTCTGATAAAATCTGCTCTCTATTTAATTTATCGCTGTCAGCTGTCAGTTGGCATTTTCCCTACCAAATGGAAAATATGCTATATAACCCCCATATTTAAGTCAAGGAATCGAGCTGAGGTGTCAAATTATAGGCCTATCAGTAAAACTTCTTATATACCAAAAATCTTTGAATGCTTGGTAACGTAGGAGATGACTCCTCACTTCGGTTCCCAGCATGGATTTGTGAAGGGAAGGTCCACAGTGACAAATTTGGTAAAATATCAACATGATTTGGTGGAAACTGTGGAAGACGGTAGTCAGGTTGACTCAGCCAGTACAGATCTTAGTAAGGCATACGACAGGATCAATATTTCTACTCTTATAAAAAATTTTAAGGCATTGGGGGTGGCTGGAAGTTTGTTGTTGTGGTTGGAAAGTTTTTTGACTGGAAGGGTTCAATTGGTAAAAATAAAAAATTTCGTTTCCTCTCCAATTTGTGTTTTATCGGGAGTACCAAAGGGAGGACATCTATCACCATTACTATTTAATTGCTACATAAATGATGATGTGGACTTCATTCTTTACAGTGCTGTATTGGTATACGCAGATGACTTAAAATTGTATAAACGAATTTAAGACACCTACAAGCAGATCTTGATTGCTTTGCTCTTTGGTGTAGAATTAATGACTTAGACTTGAATGTTAAAAAATGCAAGGTTATATATTTTTTAAAATGTTATGTAGTCATAATATACCCATATGTATTGCTAGGTCAGGAGCTAGAGAGAGTGCAATCTTTGAAAGACTTAGGAGTAGCTTTCAGTCAGGATCTTACTTTCAATCTCCATATTGAAAATATTTGCAATAGAGCCTTGAAACTCCTTGGCTTTGTAGTCCGCACTTTAAAAGACTTTGGCAATATTTATGCATTAAAAACTGTTTATTGTTCAGTAGTAAGATCCATACTTGAATATGCTTGTCCTGTCTGGTCTCCAAACTACCAGGTTTGTATAAGTATGCTGGAAAGAGTTCAAATACGATTTCTTAGACATATAGGCTATAGGTTAAAAATTCCTGTTGAAAATATTAATGTTGATGAATTACATATATTATTACACCTTCCTACATTAGAAAGCCGCAGGAGAAATCTTGGCCTATGCTTTTTATATAAAATTGTAAATAATTTAATTGATTGTCCTCCTCTGTTAGATAAGATAAATATTCATGTACCTGCAAGAAATATAAGACAGAATTAACTGTTCAATATATTATATCATAGGACAAATTATGGCTATTTTAGTCCCTTATCAAGAATTTGCAGGGATGCCAATCAACTGCCAAGAGAGGTAGATCTCTTTAATTTATCTTTAAAGAGTTTAAAAAACAGGATGCAACAGGGTTCTTAGTTAATTCATATATTAGATTTAATTGTGTTTAATTATTAATTTAACTTAAAATTATTTATTACTGTCTTTATTCAACATTGTTGTTTGTGTAACTGGCTGGTCCGTAAGTAAAGAATTTGAAATTTGAAATCTAAATTAGATGTAACTTTCCGACAACCCGACCCTACTCTTCTTGTATTCTACCCAGTTTCACGGAATACGGTATATACTCAACTTGATGTGTCTTCTGAAACGCCTATAATATGTTGCGCATGAAACATGAAGAGCACTAAACAATATATGTTTTTTAATTTGAGCCAGCATAATATTCGGTATTAAAATTTAAGCTCCCAACTAATCGCGAGTTTATTAAGAAGAGCTATACAACAATAATAAATTTAATGAGATTTAGCAATCCGTTTAGGAGTAATTAAACTCCAAATTTGATAAAAATTTTGACTTCGTCACATTTTTTGTAAGCCAGTGTATTTAGAAAAGCTTCTTAAAGACCGCCTCGAAAACGGCGAAATAGGTACCTATTTGTTTAAGGCACTTAAAGGTGATAAGGAATTATCAACTAATTTTCTTATTGTTTCATAATTCTTTGTGTAATATGAAATCAAACATGATAACAAATAAAATCGCCAACGAACTAGATCCATTTTAATAGAGCAAGCTGGTTTCCAAAAAGGATATAGAACAATGGAAATAATAAATACAAATCACAAATCGTAAATGGCCAGACCATTCAAGTCATTCGGCATTAATACGAAATTTAGTAGTTGTAAAAACAGCAACAGCAAGAGTTGAGAGAGCGAAAGAGTGTCAGAGAGAGAGAGAGAGAGTGAGAGAGAGAGAGAGAGAGAGATTATTTGCAGTTACTATTCTTCGTCCCAAGAATGTTAGTCACTGTCAATTTCTCGCTCAATACAAACAGGACAAATGTATCAGATATACTGTGGGCATAAATACTCTTGCAAGCCTGCCAAAGAAAATTACCTTATATCTAAAACAATAACGCCCTAAAAAGTATACTGGAAACGACTTCACGTGGTCCTTCACGTCACTGTTGGCAGATCCTGATGCAGATTTGTTAACAGTAAAAGGTCATGGTGGTTGTCTATCCAACACAGTTGCTGAGGGTTACATAGAAATTTTAGCCGAAAATAAAAAGAAGATAGCAGTCAAAATTCTAGGAAATCTCATTAGGAATTTGGATTAATATCCAGTAGTAGTAATTACAAACAACCAGGCGATTAATGTTTCAAGCAATTCCTCGCAACTTTCCTCCTCATCAGGAAATTATTTTTAAGCTTGTAAGGATTGCGTTATTAATATTTATAACAAATAGTTAAATTGTAAATATACCCTTTTGTTATTAGTTGACAGATAGTTGCAAATAATTAATAAATGCTCTTTTCATTGACTTAATTTGATTGATTGAAAAGCAGTCAGATAAGAAAACCGCGTGCGGTAACAGACTCTTTATCTCACGCAAAATGAGTGAGATAAGAAGTTCTCATCTCACTAGTGTAGATAATCTATTTTTCTGGCATAGCATTTATTAATAATATTTTAGAAATAATTCTACTGCATAAAATACTAAATCAATCGTGCCGTGACGCAGTTTTGTAGCTCACACATGTTGTATATCTCGGGTTTAACCGCCATTTTAAAGTAAGGTTTATACATATTTTCTGCAAATTTTGCTTTTAAACAGCCAAACTATATGCTATCAATTAAAGCAGAAAGCAAATTAGGAATATTTTATTTACCGCTATTGGTATCAAACAGAACAGAACACAAGTAAATTCGCTGTGGATACATTACAATGAATGTCATAACGATAATATTGAATTATCGATTGAATTTCTCGATGACCGAAAACCGATGCCAAGAACTGAGAACCCCAAGAGCCCCTTACGTGTGTGGATCAAACAGCCGTGCATATTCCGTGCCAGACTTGTTAAATGGTTGTATAAATGCTAATATTGACTTTTTAGCTAATATTTTAGCTTTTTTTTTCATTTGCTTTTACAAACGAATATACCAATATACATTTGTATCGAATAATCAGTACCAAATTCTTTTATTAAACGTTCTTTATTATGGTACTTTTTAGCAGTCATACAGTTTTCCTGTAGCAGCAACACAAGAAATCAATATCGACTAAAAAAAGATTAATATAGCACGTTATAATATAGGCCTTTTACTAACACATATTAGATGCGATAATAGCGATTAAAAAGTGTTTTTAAATATTATGAGGCAAATAGGGCTTCTAAAAAACTTTAATAGTGAATAATTTTTCTTAATGTATTGGGTCTTTCGGCCAACGAAAAAAAGCAACGATGGATTGATGCTACGAGCTAGAAGAGACTATAGTGTAAAATACAACAGATGTAACTAAACAATTGTACTGAATATATTAACTACGGTAATTTAATTACGGTAATTTTTCTCATGAACGTTCTTTATTTTAATTTTTTTAATTTTAATTTTTGTATATATACCTAGAAATCGCCCGCCGATAAGGAACATAACATAGTTAGAAACCAGATCGAGTATATCCTGATAAACAGTCGATTCAAAAACGCAATCAAAAATGCAAAAACGTACCCGAACGCAGATGCTGCCTTGGATCATACTCTACTTAGTGCAAAATTATGCGTAAAGCTAAAAAAAAAATAGAAGAACCCTGCCAAGACAATTAAAACACGACCTTCAACTGCTTAAAAATTATAAAGTTAAAGAGAGATTCACCTCCACTCTTAACCGAAATATCTCCCGTGAGTCTCGTGCAATTCTAACTAATGTAACACTCGAAGGAAATGTCAATAATATTGATCTTCAGTGGGAAGCCATGAAAGGGGTAATGCTAGATGCAGGCAAAATTCTACAAGCTAACAAAGAAGTAAAAAAGCACGACTGGATGACTGACGATATAATAGACCTAATGGGCAAGCGAAGGCAGCTGAAGAACAAGAACGAGAATGAATACAAAGCAACACATCAGCTGATCCGAAGAAAGATCAAGGAGGCTAAGGAAAATTGGATGGAAGCTCGATGTAAGGAAATGGAAGAGCTACAACAGAAACATGATGAATTTAATATTCACAAGAAAGCCAAAGAAATCACTGGCATACAACGCAAGAAGATACCCTACATCGTAAGGAAAGTCGATGGAAAACTTATTCTAAACCCAAAGAAGAATGGACTCAATACATCTGTCAACCATTTGAAGATAATCGGGAGGTTAACATAGTCTACGAAAATGACGCTGAGCATGGTCCAAGCATTAACGGTCCGAAGTTGAACAAGCAATCAGGCAACTAAAAACTAGAAAAACCCCGGGGTCAGATCAAATACCAGGAGAGTGGCTCAAATTATTGGACGATGAAAATATTACAGTACTAACTCGTATCTTCAATGATACTTATGAAACCAGTCAACTTCCAGTGAACTGGAAGAAATCCACGTTCATTCCTCTGCCAAAGAAAAGTAATGCCACGTCTTGTAATGATTTTCGACGGATAAGTCTCATGAGCCACCCTCTAAAAGTTCTACTTCGTGTTGTCCAAAACCGTATACACCACAAATGCGAAGAAAACGTGAGTGAAGAACAATTCGGCTTTCAAGGCGACTTCGGTACCAGAGAAGCGCTATTTTGCATGAACACGCTATTTCAAAGGTGTTCGGAGGTAAGAAAGCCGATGTATCCCGGTGTTTTATCGACTACGAAAAGGCTTTTGATCGCGTACAGCATAACAAACTCTTCAACACTCTGCAGAATATACCCCTCGATAATAATGATATACGTTTGTTATTTTCTCTCCACTGGAATCTATCTGCTACGGTAACACTAGATGGAGAGGAGACCATTCAGATACCTATAAAGGGAGGAGTGAGACAGAGTTGTATCTTGTCTCCTACACTTTTTAACCTCTACACGGAGAATATATTTAAAGGGGCAACACAATCTGGCGAAGGAATAAAGATTGGAGGCGAAACCATTAGTAACATTCGATATGCAGGTGATACCGTGCTCCTAGCTGAATCATTGAAAGAACTACAATGTATGTTAGATAAGATAAACAGAGAAAGTAATAGATGGGGACTGAAAATCAATGTCAAAAAAACTAAATCTATGGTTGTAAACAAAATGGATGTTGGCCCGGAAAGAATAATACTGGATGGCGAGAATATAGAAAGAGTAGAACACTTTAAATATCTTGGAATCTGGATTAATCAGTCGATGGATCCAGACGAAGAAATCAAGGCTAGAATAGAAATAGCTAGAAGAGCATTTCTGAAACTCAAGCCGCTACTCTGTGCCAAGCAACTTAACATTCGTCTGCGGGAAAGGTTTTCCAAGTGCTATGTATGGTCTATTCTGTTGTACTCTTGCGAAATATGGATGCTTCACCAAAAAATTATTGACCGCATCAGTGCATTCGAGATGTGGCTGTACAGAAGGATACTCAAAATTCCGTGGACAAGCCGAACTACCAACGAGAATGTACTCACCAAAATGGGGCACGATAGAGAGTTCTTAACCACCATCAAGCGCTGCAAACTGGAATACTTGGGACATGTGATGCGTGGACCACGTTATGGTCTGCTTCGGCTTATTCTGAATGGCAAGATCGAAAAAAATGGATAGACTGCAAAAAGCTATCCTGGCTTCGAAATCTCCGACAATGGACAGGGCTAACTGCTGAGGAACTTCTTCACGCAGCCCAATATAGAGATAGATACAAAGAAGTTGTCAATATGGGAGTCGTCAACGCTTGAGAAAGCAAGACACTGTAAGCAGAAGAATACATACTGCTGATATCGTAAAAAAATAAACTTTCTTTAAATGTATGCTTAGAGCGTCGATTCCTCTTCGGTTAAACGATATGTTGTCAGCGATTTTTACATTCCCAGGATTTTTACTACTTACAAACAATAATTATTTTATATGGTTTACACACAAACTAAATCTCCATAAAACAATTATTCCCATGATTTAATAACATATTTGAGAAATAAACCATTAGGTAACCCTGAAAACATTAGCCAAAGGGCATATATCGAAGTCTCTATTCTCAGTTCCATTTTCTCCGACGGAATTCCAACAAATAACTATAGTAAACCCTTAGCAAAATCAACAAGTGTCTCAAACATGGCCAATAAATTCTTTATTCATGAGGTCGAAATTGTTCTATACCGAAGGACAAATAGCCACGTTGTTTGGATTGGAAATAAAGGCTCGAGTTGGCTGGCACTGGGGCTGATCATATATTAAAGACTCAAGTATAAAACTAAAGGTGTGAGAGTCCCTAGACCTTGAAGGAGAAATAAAATTATTCTAGTCCTATTTTCAGTGAGTCAAATCGAATCTTATATTGTTCAATTTTAAATAGAAAAAATTCCCAATTACTTGAAAGGCGATCAGATTATTATATTTTTGCTTTTTGACTTGGCTTTGTAATATAATATTTATCAACCCTTTAAACGGGTATTTGCCAAAATAAGTTATATTAATATAATCGCCGATTTTGTGCATTGCCCAGGCGTGGATTTGTATATTCTTTTCCGGAGTTTTGGGGAGTACATTTTCATTTTTTTTCATATTCTTTCCTTTTATGTGTGAATAAAAAATATGTAAACGAATGTGGTGATAGTTGGCACGCCTTTTATTTTAGATTAAAAATTCATACGCAGACTCCTAAAAATGTTAATTAAATAGGTACTTCCTTAATACATGTATTTCGAACTTCTGGCTTACTTGACAAAGTACTAAAACTAAATTTGCAGCCTTTATGAGTAAAAAATTAATTTAGAACTCATTATCGTCCTCAAATGCTACTTCGTGGTTTGAAAATTTTTTCTCATTTAGATTTATGCTACACAATTTCTTAAAATTATTTAAAATTTCTAGATGTTTTGACAGAAATAACCGAAGGACCACGGGTAAAAATAAAATGTTTTTTACTTACAAAATCAATGAAATCTTCCAGTACTAAGCAACGTTGAACTCACCTGTAACAGAAATAAACATATTAGAAAAATAATGAAGTAAACCAAATATAAAAAAAATAATAATACTACTGCATTTAAAAACAACCACTGTTAGAGAGCTGATTGTGAATATAGAGTATAAGCACTAGTAAGAGGTTTAAAACAAACAAGTATATAGAAAATAATAATAAACATTCAGTACACCTCATATTACCTCCACATCGTGGTAAGCCGAATATGGTTAAGTGTAAATATTTATTATGCTTTACTAAAATTTTCGGAAAGTTAACTTATACATAGAGAAAATTAATTTAATAATTAGTTGGTATATATACATAGAGCTTTTAATCTATTTATTTATTGCTCTCTTACTTATTTACAAAAGGTCTGTATAAAATCACAAATTCTTGAGGCAAAATATATCTAGCCCAATTTATCTTAATCCAAAAGTTGACAGTTTCCGAAATACATATATTATCATTTTTTAAAACTTTCTTGTAAATATTTATTTTAATTGCAATTTTGGTACTTGGAGGTTTTTTTTTTCGGTTGAGGAATCGAAATCTGATCACAGTTTCGATGTACATTGCAGACTGTGCCGCCAGCAGCACTTCGTTTACATCTGAAGCTTCGTAACATTTTGTACCTTAGAATTTCACTTTTTTAGTTACAAACTCTTATTTCTCGGCATCCTTTTTTAAACCTATTACGTGTCGCTTCGAGCAGTTGTTTCTGAAATAATCCAATATACATATTTTATTGCGTTCCTACTAAAACTGATCATAGCAACAAGTTAACGATAATAAGTATCGCCCTTTGTTATATAGCGCATTATCAAACGATTCAATTTGACAAGCTTTTATAGTTTAATTTTAAAATGTTTCATTTCATTATTAAATTCTTCTCTACGGCCGTACCTTACACTAATGTAAACAATTTCCCATTTGACAATTTCCCGTTATTGCCAGGGAAATTGTCGGGAGTTGGTGAGGTTATATAGAAAAATATTTCCATATAAAAGCATACCAAATCACCAAACATTTGCTGCTGTTGAATAGCATCTTCGAGTAAGCGATAGTTTTACTCCTGGTTGACTATGGATGGAATCGTAAGAGTAGGACACCAAAGGTTGAGGTAGACATTTTAAAACAAATTTAAGAAGATCCGAGTCTGAGTGAGCATCAGGTGCCTAGGTTTGTAGATTTACATCCATTTCACCTCCAGGTAGTATAAGAGCTTTTACTCTCCACCTGGAACTGAGACTAGCCTTTTGCCTATTCATTAATGAACGGATAGCAAATTGAAGTAATAAAATTATTTACCCAAGTTGTATGTAATATGGCACTAGTTTTGGCTTAGGTTTCGCAACTACATAAAATGCGAATCATAAATAAGAAAATTAACTGATGATTAAATATACAATATATAACAAAACGTCTCACATTCTCATCCGTTGGGCGAATC
Organism: Pissodes strobi; assembly: GCA_016904865.1. Lineage (NCBI taxonomy): Eukaryota > Metazoa > Arthropoda > Insecta > Coleoptera > Curculionidae > Pissodes > Pissodes strobi. The sequence continues at coordinate 12,906 of MU189995.1, forward strand.
CAGGACTCTCCAGAAAGAAAACGTTCACAATGTAAAAGACCTCTTAGGTCCAAGTAGGTAGGAAGATAGTGACACAAGAAGGAAGGAAGGGAGGACCCCGGACTCCTCACATAGCCAGGAAAGAAACTCGAAACTTAAAAAAAAACCTGTTACACATCAACATATTCAAGACCTTGCTTAGGATACGAGGAAAAGAACATTTACAGACTGAGCAAGCAAATAAAATAAAATACCAAATAAAATAATCGGGAAAAAACTAATTTTCACCTGGAAGGGTTTGTTATCCGCTTAACGACGAAATCGCGTTAAAAGGTGGATGAGAAAAGCCTCTGTAAGGCAAATTACAAGGAATTAGGAACCACTTACGTAGAGTGGAACCTTCATAAGATGGCGACACTGAATGAAAAACCAAAACCAACTGACCTGACAGAAGCAATACTAAATTACATTAAGGAGCGAGATCCAGGCACCAAACAAACAATTAACTAAGCTAAATGTACGTTTGAAACCCAAAAATGGGTCGGGTGAAAAATCCCACTAGGATGAAATCAACCAACAACTTCCATCCGACACCAACACTGCCGCTACAAATGGCTGGCCTGTGCACACGAAACTTCTAGGAACCAAAGGGACTTCCTAAAAATCCGCACTTCAAGAATTTTGACTGGCCAATTGAAACACGACTTGGATATCACATGTCTAACATAACAGATTTCGAAAATAATACATCAGGATTTTGGCACTTCGAAGCCTATTTTAGCCAAAAGAAAATACCCATTTGACCCGACATTTATTAAAAGAACATGTTAGGAACGGTTTCCTAGTTCCCGCGCGGGGGGATCTGGGTACAAGAAAGATTATTTTTGGCATTATTGTACCATTTGGATTATCATACCGGCAGCTGAGGCAAAACTATTTCTTCATAGATTTTGCATGAAAACCAAAATGGCAAGGTTGAGAGGATTTAGGGAAAGAAATCCGTAATTTTTCTTAGAATACGTTAGCAGTGAACATTAGCAGCGCGTGTGGGATCTTTCAATATAGCACAAATTCAAACATATTTTGACCTTTTGTCTAAAGTAATAACATAGAACAATAATTTCGAGCCAAGCAAAAGCTGGAATATGGATTAAATAAGACCTATAAAATGTTCCTGCCCAAATTTGTATAATTTTTGCATTTAATCATTTAACAGTGATGATTTATATGAATGCTGTCAGAACTTTTGTATAGACGGTATTGATTTGTTCTGTAAAAAATATGAAAGAGAACGATGCACCTGCAAAATAATGAAATGTTCTTTTTGTGAATGAAGCATTTTATAAACTTAGTCAAGCCACAATTTAAAAAAATACATACTAGGTTGGCACGAAAGCCATAACTCTGCTGACCTCATATTTTACAAATACTTGATGATAATTTTTATTAACCTTCAAACAGTAAATAGCTGGATCAGAAATCATCCAAGAAGAACCGTGACTCAGTACCAAATTGGCGATTTGTTGAAGGATTAAGCCTACGATGAAGCTGTGACATTGAAACACGCTCAGAGCGTAAGATTTATTTGTCTCACTAGAGGCTACCAATATACCTACCTTGTGTAATAGACAATCCGAATATAACAGTACCTGAAAAACCGTAGTTTTCAAAGATATTTCTAGCTCGCTAACTGTGGAAATACCTCGCTCATCAACATATATCACTTTAGCAGACATTAACTTCATCCAGATGCCACCCAAAGCAAAGTAACCAAGCGCAAAACCAACAACAAAAGGAGAAAATATGAAATCCTTAACTTTACACCTGAAATGAAAACCGAAATAAAAAACAAGCTACCAGAGAAGCGAAGGAAAAGTTTTTGATAAAGAGAAAGAAAACAGCGATGATTCGGATGCTGCAAATTTATTTTGTGAGGAAGATGAAGATGAAGCAGCTTGCATCTTCTATAATGAGCTATTTGTAACCTCTCGTTCTGAGAAAAAATTAATCAGATCCCATCTTTGTGTGAAATGGTCCAATACCGAGTGCACTGCTGGTTTAGACAGTTTGGCAAAAATTTACATTTGCGATACTTGTAGTCGTTGGTTTTATGTTTATTTTAGTATGCCATCTTACCTATAGATATGCGGGTGAAATGGCACATGTAACACTTTTTCTAAATCTTTCTTTTGGTTGATCAAACTAAAAAATATTTTATTTTGTAATTTCTTTATAGTATTTTTCGTTGTAAATTAGCAATTTTCTCAGCCGAAAAGTTATAATTCTAATTTCTGAAAAAGTATGGAATGATTAGAAAATACTTTCCTTCTCAGCCTATCTTAATATTTAAAATATCGCTCCAAGCGAAAGCGGTTTAAAGTGTGCTCAACTCTCCGGTACCTACATGTTTTCCATCTTATGTTATGTTATATCTTTAATTATATAGCGGGACTAAATATTAAATATCACTATAAACGAAAAATTATTCCTAAAATACTTGAAGTGTTCTTAACTATGCAGGATACGCTTTCTAGTTAAATACAAACACGGCAGCGATAAGTCCTTTTGTGTGCAACGTACAAGACTTACATATTAAAGTTTGTTGCCATTATTTAAAACTTTTTACTTAGTAGATATTATGTTATTGTGCATTAGAAGATGGCATCTTGTTTATGTGGCAATTGCTATAAGTACCAATTATTCTAATTTCACTGAAAAAAAGAGTAACAAATTATTTCAAATATTATTAATACATTGAACCAAATTAACGTAAACAATTCTACATGCTAGAGTTTGGCATGACAGATTGCTCAACAAACTGCTGTCCTTCGGACTCAGCCTCTCTGTGCAGTTAGCTTTCCAGTTTCCTTAAGAACCGATCTCTTCTCGTTGCAGTTGATTGACACATCTCAGACACATTCACCATTAACACGTACGTGCATCAGAGCACAATACTCTGTTCCTCATCTATATTAATAATCTGCTGAACGAAACGAATAACCCTGTTTACAGTTCTGCAGATGGCAGTTCCATTTTCTTTCAATTTAGATCAGAAAAACCTTTACCAGCGACTGAGACTTATCACCGCAGAGAGGAGCAGATTACAGCATTTAATCAAGACTTGGAGAAAGTTCAAACTTGGGGCGACAGAAATTTAGTCCAGTTCAATGCAGCAAAGACCCAAGCAGCCACGTTTACCAAGACCGTCAATACGGCGAGCCCTGATATCATTATCGACCATTCTTTCATCCTCGTCAATCGGACTACTGGGTGTCTCGGTCAACAGCAATATATCCTGGCATGACCACGTTGCTAACATCGCGAAATCAGCCTCCCAGAAGCTTGGTGCGTTATTTCGCAACAAAAAAAACTGTATACACCGCAGCAGTTGCTGTTGCTCTACAAAGCGTAAATAAGACCGTGCTTAGAATATTGCTCATACATCTGGTGTACCGCACCGAAGCACATCCTAAGGCTGCTGAATTCCGTTCAGAATGGAGCTCCTTATCGGCGACCTGGAATTGACTCGGAATCTGGATAGTCTGGAACATCGCAGACATGTGGCCGAGATGTCTCTGTTTTACAGATACTTTCACGGCAGATGTTCCCAGGATTTGGCCCGCATAATCCCGCCCCTGGCAACTCCTGTCAGACAGTCCCGACAGTCGGCAGGAGCGCACCAGTTCGTCGTACAACTGGAAACACCTAGAACATCGCTTTACCAGAACTCCTTTTTCTGGCGCACTGCATCACTGTGGAACTCACTTCCAGGACATCTGTTTCCCACTAATTACAATCTACAAATATTCAAGAACCGTGTCAATCAACATCTTCGCACACACACCGCTCGTCGAGCGCCATAGGATCTCCCTTTAGTGTGTGTGCCACTGCCATAAAAAAAAAAAATCTTTTGATACTATGCCCAAAAAAGAATTTGTTGAACTGTTTTAAAAAAATTTTGCATATCAATAACCTCTCTCACTGCATCATTGAGTACTAGATTTAAATTATGAGCAGCACAGTGAACATATACGGCATTTGGCTCGACATCTTTTATGAGTTTTTGAACTTCACCATAAGTCCCTTTCATTGTGTTAGCACCATCATACCCTTGTCCTCGACACTTATTTAGAGGAATATTTTTGTCATTTATGGATTTAATAATTTGCTTGGACATTGCTAAGGCAGTTTGATCCTTACCTTCATGAAATCCTAAAAATGTTTCTTTAATGACAATAAGTGCCTTTGGGATCCCATTACCATCTTTTTCGATCATACGATAACGGTAAAGTTCACACATTTGATCAATTTTTGAAATATCTTGAGTTGTATCGAATATGATAGAGTAGAAAGGTGCGGCATTTATTTCATTTATGAGTACATTTTCTACTTTTAGAACCAGGACAGAAATTAGCTCATTTTGTATTTTTGGACTTAAGTATTTTATCTGGCCCTTTGGTTTACTTAACAATTCTTGTAAAATCGGGTCGTATTTTCCTAATAACTCAACAATACTCAAAAAGTTTCCTTTGGAGCTTGGATCACTGCTATCTGCATTTTCTCTGTGGCCACGAAAGGCTAAATTACACGTTGAAAGTGTCAGAGTAACATCAAGGAGCCTAGAAAGTACTTGGCGCCAAAAAGATTTTTCTTTTTTGATCATAGCCTCTTGCTCTTCATCGAGTGTTCCATGTAGCCGCCACTGTTGATACGTAAGACAGGAATCCAGATGAATTTTTGATGTCTCGTGTCTTTGTATGGCATCTACAATATGTTTCCAGTCGTCATAGCCCTCAATCCAACCATTTCGTATTTTCTTAGATGCCCGATTTGCGAATAACCAACACGGTTCACAATATGCCTTCTGAAGTATTAAAGAATAGGATAGCCATGTACTTTCAAGTTTCACGCCAGACTTGGAAACAATATGGTAATGTTTTTCTAGAAAAGATCTATTGTCACTATCTTTTAAGAAAGGGGCCTTAGGAGGTTTACAATGTCCGTTTTCAATCACGAACCTTTTCACTTGATCAGTTAGCTCTTTAAAATTACCCTTATCAGTAACATATGGCGAAGATACAATATTGTTCATGCTAAAATATAATTATATTTGATTTTTGCTAATACCTTGTTGTAGTTGTTCTGGATCTGGATAGTCACTGGTGTTGGGTGCTGCATCTGATAATTCTGTTATACTTTTAATAAGGTCCAATTCTTCACTTTTGGAGCACTGTTCACTCGACTTTTCATTATTTAAGTCATAATTTTTCCAGTACTGACTAATTTTAGGTAGCTTTTTATTTTTTTCTTCAGTCTCCCTCTTTCTCTTTAGTTTTTCGCTCCCACTTAAATATTTTCTGGAACTAGACATTTTAATATCTAACTTTCACAATCAACTTTACTTTGCCACCATTTTCATATTCAATAAAAGAACAAATACGAAAAATCAAAGATACAAATCACCAATTGTCAAAATAATCACACAACTAATACGCAGTCAGTAGAGTCCCCATAAAAAAATATCAAATCCGGAATTCCCCTAACCTAACATAGTGTTTCTAGCTCACCCCAGCAGCAGCGCCACGCACCACGAAGAAAGTGAAAACAAAATGGGGAATTCCCCGATCGTCAATGCTCACCCGCGCTGCCAACGTACCGCAACAAAGTATTTAGAAACGAATGGATGCGTTCTAAAATGAATAGAGATGTGCAATTACCGGTATTTTGATTGACGGTTTTTTGACGGTCATAAGTTCGTAAAATTACTCGTCACGGGTAAGGTGTACTTCTTTAAAAATGAATCAACATCTTTTTGTTTAGGTTGGTTGAAATGCTTAACGATTGACTTGAAATTGTATTATGGTCTTTAGTTGTCTCACTTTGGATTTTAAGCAAAACTTATAAAAATATTCTTTTCAAATAAAATAAAATACTCCGGTACTATGTAAAAAAATATTTTTGAGCTCGCGGCCTCTTGTGTCGGGGGCCCGTGGTATTTTGCCAGGCCTGCCACCCTATTGTTACGGCACTGGTAAGTGCATACCTGCATGTATACTATACAAGTTAAAAAAGAAGTACACTAAAATATTCAATCTAGGCCAGATAAAAATATGTTAATATCATAGTAACATTTTTCGAGCAAAAACAATTTTTATATTTCTCACCTAGGAACCCTATTGCTTTTTTTAGTTTTATTTGGTAATTTATTAAACATTTTTGTACCTATCCGCAATATAAAATTTTTCGAAGTTAAGTCTACTACAAATTAAAGAAAAATTGCCAATATTACGGGTTCCATAACTATGAAAATGCAACTTTTTAAGTAACTTGTTACTATTTCTAAAAACAAACAAACACACTTCCAACATAACTTCAGAAAGGTCAGTTAAAATTTTAAATTTGTTAAAGAGTGGCCTGCAGGAAGTTCTGGATGCTACACCCACAAAATACATCTCAAAATTCGCTTTGGGATATAATTACTCTAGAAGCATGAGGCGACGGTACCCCAAAACTGGACGCCATACAGGATCCGAGAGTGGATAAATGCATGATAAATGCTAAGTTGCTGAGAATCCATTACCAACCTAAGGTTTCTGAGAACATAACAATAACTATTTAACTTTAAGGATACGTTTATACAGTGAAATTTCCATGAGAGAGTATCAACAAACTGAAGACCAAGAAATTGTATCGAATTTTCACATTTGAGTTTATTATTGGATGAATACAACTCCAAATCTATGTTTAACCGTGTTTGACTAGTATGAAATACCCCGTTTGGGGGTCTGATTTCTTTCTTCTTAATAAGTAATAAACAAAACATATATACACAAGTTAATTTGAAAACGTATTTTAAATAAAACATAAACAAAAAGGATTTGAATATCTGAAAATTCAGGATATTTAGATCTTTTAAGTGTACCCTATTAAAATATCAAAATTAATTATTAGCAATAGGCGGCCTTTTATTAGGACAGGAAAAAAATAAAAAGAACATCAATGTCAAAAAAATATATTTGAGTAGATGATGAATCGGTCAAATTTCAGCACTGGCCTACTCAACCTACATTTTCCACTCCTTGAAGTAATGGAATACCTATGTCTCGACGCCGACGTATGCTAATCTTGTTCAAAAGGTAGTGTTTTGCAAGTGTGAGACATCACTGAATCTTAATTGCTCTCGATCTCAATTTCAAAAATAAATTGTAAGTTCGATCTTAGACTTGATCTCAATACTGTAATCGAGACTCAATATATATGGCACGTCTCGTTGGCAACAATAACGTCACAACTCATAAGACTTTATTTTTCAGTTTAATCAAAAAACAAAAAGCAAAGGCTTTAAAAGTTTAAACCGCCAACCAATTGCCTTTCAAGAGAAAAATACGCAAACATGAATCAGTCTAATAAAACTTCTAAAACCAACTGAATAATGTTTTTTTTTTAGTTGCTCCACTCTTCTTGATTATCCGACTACAAAATTGGTTGTTTGTGACGCTTTTAATTTAGGTAGTTTCTATGTTCCCGGTATTTTTTGTTCGTAAATATTAAGGATTGTATTAATATGATTTTTTTTATATGTATGTATCCTTAAGTTATTTATTTAATATGATGACGTACATATACCTATGCATAATTAACATTTTAATGTATTTGGGTTAAGTTTTTGTGAAAAATAAATAAAAAAAGTTATAGAACGTTAACGTTATTTATTTATAACATAATAGCCTAGGAATAAATTTTCACAAATGCTATCATCCACTACATCAGGGAACATCAGTTAAAAAAGGAGTTATAAAATTGCTCGTGAAATTTAGGAATGTGATTCGCTTTGATTAAGATCAGACTCTTATATATTGGCAAACTTTCTTTTTTACACTGATATTTATCGTCGTAATCCCCATTTGTTCATAAGGAATTTTAATATAGGTACAGTATTCTAGGCTCAAATTTAGGTACCTTGATTTTTTTATGTTCGGCACACACACCCAAAAGGAAAATCTTATACCAACGAGCGGTGCGTATGCGGAAATGACGGTGGACGTTGGACTTGAAGCGCTGTATGTTGTAGTTTTCAGAAAAGACGTTACTCAGAAGTCCATTGCAGAGCGAGGCAATCCTCCATAATAAGGACTCCCGTAACAACGACGTCCTAGGTGTTATCATTTAATTCTTATGTTGATGAGTAGCTTGTATCTGACGGATGATTCTGGTTGGCACAACTCTGAGCGGAATCATTAGTGCCAGTTCGTTCGAATATCTTCAATAGTAGTGTCGGTAGATAAAGAGATAGATTCGCCACTTTTCTTCGATGTTTATGGCTAATAAGGAATTTAGTCAACTCTGGGCAATCCACAAGACGTATGGAGTCCAATATCTTAAGAAAAAGTTTGGGTGCTGAGCTCCATACATGGGAACAGTATTCCAGAGATGGTCTTATCTGGGCATCATAGAGCAGCAAGAGCCTGATAAGTTGTATACAACGTTTTTGCTTTATAGATTGCTCCTAGCTTGTGTGCTGCTGCCTTGGCAATTTTGGTGACATGATTACGCTAAGGCATGTTATTTTCTGCGTTGATGCCTAGCAAGCTTATGAATGAGGTCAAAGTCAGTGTTTTTCCTGTCATTGATAAGTCATGTCCTGCGGTGTTTGTTTTTGTTTTAGAAGACAGCTACCTGAGTTTTTTTGCGTTAAACTGAACATTGTTTTCCTCACCACATACCACGATGACGTTCATATCCTCATTGAAGGCAGCTATCTGATTTTCTCGTTCGCGTTAGCAACGAGCAGGGGTCATTGGAGTCTGCGACATGAATGAGGATATAAGAGTACTGTCGTCTGCAAAGCTGTAAATAAAATTGTTTGCCCTATCTAAGAGACCGTTTATATAGACCAGGAAAAGTGTGAAAGATAATATAAACCCTTGAGGAATTCCGGCATTGACTTTAAATTCCTTCGAGAAATGACCATCAATACCAACTTGGATGCTTCGATTTCTTAAGAATTGGGTGAAGCCACAGACGCAGTGCTGGTAGTAGTCCGTATGCTGTCAATCTGCTTAACAATTTGTCATGTCACACCCTTTCAAATGCTTTGGATATGTCGAGAGCCACTGCACGAGACTCGCCGTAGCTCTCGATGGCTTTGGTCCACAGGTAGGTAACGTAAGTTAGGGGAGCTCCCGTTAATCTGTGCTTGCGAAAGCCATACTGGCAATCGCTTATGATGCCTGCCGATTCGAGATATTTTAAGAGCTGTTCATTCATCAGTTTCTCCGTGACTTTGGACATTATGGGAACTAAGGTAATTGAACGGTAGTTATTTAAAATCATTTTTACCTTTCTTAGGGGTTGGTTGCACCTGAGATAAATGTTATGTCCCCATTTTTAATTAGTTCGTCGTCTGTAGAATTTGTAAAGTTTGGGTTAGTTTGGGTCGATTTTTTTAAATATAAAAAATTTTGTGCTATTTTGGTCACCTTATGGCTTTCCCGTTATGTTTGCAGAGCGTATTATTCTGATGTCCTCTGAGGAAATGTAAATTGGTCCCGATTTTAGAGCTCTTTTTAGAGCCTTCCCTAGGACCGAGTGAGTGTTATAGTCATCATTTTGAGTATGGCCTTTGATCAAAAATGAATGTGTTATTGATTTAATACTTATTATTTGCATTTCGAAAATACATTTTTTTTGCTACCCATAGCAGTTCTCAAAAAAAGACATATTTCAAAACTGTCGTCCTTTCTGTATCGAGTTATTTCCTCCAGATATTTTAACTCCCTAGATCCTTTTTCCGCAATACTCCGATTTGCCTGGCTTTGATGCCAGAAAAGGCACTCTATATCGAATTCATATCACTAATTGTGAAGTTATAACTATTTAATTTTGATCTATAATAAAAACCAGAGACTTTCCCTCTTGGGGCGGTTAAAACTGCTTGAGAATAATTCTAAGTTGCAACAATGCGATGCTTATTTTCAGCAGCTAGTTTTCTTCATTGTATTTCCAGTTTGCGCATTATTAAAGACACTGCACAAATCATACTGATCATTTTTCGACCTAAAAAACTTAAACTGTTGATGAAATATTCGTGTGTACGTTGTCAAATTTTCACAAGGAGATTATTTTTCGCTACAATCTGCAACGTAGTCACGAAATAAACTTGAGATAGTTTTTCCTCCTTCAATATATTCTCCAGTGGCTTCAGCTTTTAAATAATGGACGTTCAGCAGCTTAGATAAGCGCTAATTAAGTCAGCCTGCAGCAACTAGCACTTCCCTGAATAAAATTCTGTTTGTCAGCCTGAAACAGCATAAACAGGTATAGAAATCTTCTATTGTTCATTATTTTATTACTTAACTTTTGCCTGATCCAGATATAATTATTATGCAATTATTGTGATAAAAACTAAAAAACATACCTGAAAGCACGTCGTCACACTTTTAAACAAATTATTTTTAAGTTATATAATACTTTACTGTCGGATTTTTGATTTTCCCCCCATTTTTTGGCACAGCTGACTCAGCGTAATATTTATTGGCTAAGTTGATCATTCAGCGGCTTTGTCAGAGCTGTGTGTCAGCTTACCCATTCAGGGAAATAGCTTAGTCAGTATTTCAGCTGCTGAGCGTCCCTGAATGCACCCATTGGCTTACAATTTTAGGTATACCCTGTTTTATTTCAGGTTGCATCGATTTTTAGTTACTCTGATTCCCTCTTATATCTTGTTTAATAAAACCATTTCTATTTTTTGTTCAATGACGATTCTAATCGGGTTTTTATTTATATAGACTGAAGCCATTAAAACATTTTTGCATAGACGAACGATTTGGAACCAGCTCAGCTTCAACTCAGTTTAAAATGTTTTTCTTGTTCATGCTGTCCTGATAATTGTCTGTCTTTAACCCACTTTTAAATATTAAATTAACGGCTTTAATGAAGCCATCTTTGTTCCAGCGTGGACCACAATATATCGATGATCTAAAAAAATCTGAGATAACGTAATTTTAACCCATATTCTCTTAAGTCAAAAATGTTGCATAAATGGTATAAAATATCCAAAATCCCCAAAAAATCATTAAAATCCGCTAAATTAAAAAAGTGAATTTCTATATACGCTCATATTGCTTTGGTGTGAATTTTTGGAGGGCGTCCAAAAGGGACTTGAAAGAGCCATACCATTCAAATCATTCGATTGGCGCCCAATTTTTTTTAAATCCGTGCGTTTGTCGTCATCTTGCCAACTATTATGATATTATCGTGTGATAAAATGAAACTGGCGTAAATTACTATTTTTATACCATTCACTTAAAACGTTAATTGTTTTATGTAAAGCCTATACTTTTTATCCATCTTCTTAGAGAGTCGATTGAAAATTCAAAATATTTGTTTTGTTTTCTGAACTTTTGTTTTATTATTGTCAATGTCAATTTTTTTTTCTGGCGTACATATAATAAATTGTGTCCCTGAATTGTTTAAATAGCTTGTAATTTTGGTTTTGACTGTCTTAGGCTTTGAAGACATATTAGACGTGTAATGATATTGTCTGATATTATCCGATTTTTCCTAATATTTGCAATTGTTGTGGCACTGAATTTTGTTGCATTTGCTGCTGATTGTATCATATTGTCACGATTAGCTATCCCTGATACCAAGCCTTGGATTGCGTGCAGCTTATATAGCTCAGATCTACGTCAGGTGAGAAGAGATAATAAAGAAGGGTCTTCGGTAAAACAACAACAACAGCTATTGGTTAAATAATTACTGAGTTTACACTAAACCAGATTACTAAAACACGCATGTTCTTTCAGTTGAGGTATTGTTTGAATTCTTTATAGGTCTTAGTCCATGTGTTATAATAAAGTTCTCTATAAGAGCGGTGTGGTGTTTTAATTTATGATTAGGTTTGGATATTTCATGAGATAATTTCTTAAAGTTCTTAGTTTATCTTAATTTAACTCGACATTTTAAGGCACTAAAACTATTTAATTTTAATAATCACTTCAATTAGAATTTTGACTGATCTATCGTAGGTTCGATTTAATACCTTTTAGGCGGGTATCCGCGAAGAAGTATGTTCCTGTGAACTTTCGGAGTTAGGTTTGAAAATTTGAACATGGTTAAAACTCCTACCACGTTCCTGTGGACTGCAGTAGGTAGGAGCGGAATAGGTGAGAGACAAAAGCCTGTCGGCGTGATGAATGATGATCCGCTTGACTATTTATATCATAAAATCTGCTAATCATTTTTTCAGTTGGATAAAAGCTAATATATTTAAAGTTATCAGTTGGGTTTGTTCATTACATCTATTATATATTTTTCGGGATTTTTTTTTAACTTTCAAAAATAACTTTGACCACAAACTTACAAATTGATTGACAGTGAAGGATATTTTAGGCAAAACAATAAAGGCTGGTTATTTATAAGACAAAAATTCGACTTCCAAACCCTTTACGAGATCAAAAAGTAAAATAAGAACTTTAAGAATTGCAACATACAACTCCAGAACATTGGCATCGGAAGAGAAGCTTTTAGAAATAGAAGAGGAATTAACGCATATTAATTGGGATTTTCTTGGCCTCTGCGAAAGACGGAGAAGAGGAGAAGCGATGATGACACTCAAGTCTGAACATATATTTTACCACTCAGGCTACCCCGATAAATCTGATGGAGGCACTGGTTT
>MU189995.1:30563-46771 GCA_016904865.1 Pissodes strobi
CCATGGCAACTCGGAATGGCGGGGGCGTCACTCCCCGTAATCAAACTCCTCTCACCAGTTTGACGTTCCTGCCAGATGAAATATTTTATCAAGTTTTATATCTAATAAAGAAAGTGAGTCTTCAACTTCAATAACATTAAAAACATTAAACCCTACCCCCCCATTAAACCCTACTAGATGGGCAGGACGTTATGATGCCGTTTTTGCTTTAAAAGTTCGGTTTGTTGAAGTCCAAAAAGCGCTAACGAAAACAATTCTGTTAAATTGCAAATCAGATGAAAGAAATGAAGCTGTTTCACTCAAAAAAAGATCGAAAACTACAATTTTATTATGTTATTGGTTTTCCATTGCAAGATCCTACTTACTATCGATGCAGCCTCTAAAGCACTTCAGTCTAGACCACCGATCTTTCAAATGCCTTAAAACGTTTGAAGATTTATCTAGAAGAATTGGAAAGGTATCGACATGAATTTGAAAATTTAAAAATGGAAGCAAATAGTGTAGCAGAAAAATGGTCCATCACCCCTGAATTTTCTAAAACTCGTCAGAGGAAGGTAAAACGCCATTTTGATGAGCTTTGCTAAGATGAGCGTCTCCAAGATCCGGAAAGTTTGTTCAAAGTGAACATAGTTTAGCGAGTATTGGACATCATTATAAACCAACTGAAATTGCGTTTCCTTCCAATGAATGAAATTGTTTCAAATTTCAGTGTTTTGCAGCCTTCCACTTTAAAAGTTTTAAATGACACTGATCTATTAAAAAAAGCTCTAGAATTTGTTGAGATATAATTCTCAGTTTTCGATCCACTTTCAGAGACGAAATAGACAAATCTTCGTGTATTAGAGACCTTGCTGATTTATTAATAATAAAAAATCATTTTATGTCCTGCAGCTTTTCTGAAGTATGCACTGCATTAATGTTATTTCTTACAATTCCTGTGACTACAGCTAGTGCTGAACGATCATTTTCAAAACTAAAATTGATAAAAACCTATTTAAGGAACTCTATGAGACAAGACAGGTTATGTAACTTGGCTATTCTGTCTATTGAAAATTCTATGGCCCGATCTTTAAACTTTGATGATGTTATAGACACTTTTGCGGAACAGAAAGCTCGAAAAAAAGATTTTTCTTAATAAATATCTTATTGAAATTAAATTGTTATTTTTATTTCATTGTAAATGTATGCAGGTTTCCTCACGATGTTGTTCCTTCACCGAAAAGCTAGCGAATAGATGATGAATGCATTGAGATATTATATTCTATGGATGAATGTGAAGTCTCCAAGACGCATTGGGCTAGCGTGGGGACTACGGACCATTCCCTCTCGCCTAAGAGAGGAGACCTATAGCCATTAGTGGGGCATATACAACGTGTAATTGAGTACGCTGAAAATCTCGAAGTTTATATAAAATTAAACTGAGTACAACGTGACGATTTTTACCGATAGGGCCCCATCAAAAGAATTTGCCACGGGCCCCAGATGGTATAGTTACGCCACTGGCACTTACTGTTTTTATTGACGAACTCCATACACTATAATGTGTCTTTTGGATAATAAATTATTTTATTTCGATTTAATTCCATATTTCTTAATTGCTTTTTTGGCAGATTGTCGTTAGGCTTTAATTCATCGTGATATATACGTATACGTTATTCTGTTTCAAATATAATTATTGTTCATACTTTTGATTAGTCACACATCTGTAAAATTTAAACGAAGTCTGCTAAACGTTTCATAATATATCAATTTTAAACTTTTTGACACTCTATATTATTTTAATTTATAATTTCAGCAAAGTAGGTGAATCAATAGTATAGCGTACAAAACATTGTAGGTGCAAGAATACGATCTCTAATGCAAAATTGCAGACAATCAGTAGCAAGTCATGAATAAATTTTGATTGATGACAGTCTCATTATGTTTTCTTAGTGTTAATATACCGCTTTGTTATTATACAACTATTAGTAACGCAGGATATGGCTTTCTTTATAATTTACTATTACAAAACTTCGGCACAACATGCAGTTTAATAGAACCTATGCATTCTTGGAAATCAAATCCTACATAAATAAATAATATTTAGTTAACTAAAATTCGAGCCTATGATATTATATTTATTTATTATATTTATAAATATATTTATGCGACATAAAATTATGAATAATACCTATTTGTTTAAGAAAAAAGTCTTCCGCACATCTGCTTTAAGATTTTCAAATTTCACCTATTCTGCATTTTCCAACTTTTTTATTGCTGTCTGATATATTTTGGCTATTTTGTGTCTATTTAATGGGTTAATTTCATCGAATTTCGTCAATTTCAGTTTTTCAATGTCCAACAACTGTTGCCCGAAATTGTCGAGAACTTTTCTTTTATTTGATTGACCACGAGACCAATCGTCTGTAAATGATGCAGCAGAAGAGCTTCTAGATTTTCCACGATCATCAGATGTGCTGTGAGAAAATGATTCATACGTGGCTGGGATGCTATCGTTATCTTGTGATGGTTGCTCTGGTTCAGATACCCCATCATCAGGTTCATTTTGACTTTGAGATCAATTGCCAGTGGAAGGGCGTGCAGTAAACGGATCACATAAAAATAAAAGTTGTTCAAAAAATGACCAGCAAGATTTAGGTTTCTTTCTTCCGGCATCGCAAGAAGGGAGTCAGACATAGAGGAACCTGGGGATGATTAAACCAAGAGGAAGATGCAACCATTGACTGTATCTCCGATGTATTTTAAATTTACCGCGCATTTCTATGTTTACTGTTTGCTTTTTAGTGTGACTGTGCTTCGTGCAAAATTTAGTGAAAGTTACGTAATAGTGTATTATTTTATATGGAGGAAAAGTGATACTTTTCATGGCGCGCTCGTGTTTAACAGCCGAACGGAGTGAGGCTGGTAATAGAGAGCAAGCAATGAAAAGTAACTTTTTCTCCAAATAAAATATCCTTTTTTTTCTTCAAATGTCGACAAATTAATGCAAAAACATCTCTTTTTAATAGTAATAATAAGTATTATTATTAAAGATAAGTGGGTTCGCAAGGGGGCTTAGACCGGTGTCGGTGAATAGGCACAGGTTGTTGCTATAGTAATGTAACATAAAGCTGTCAGTGGACACTGTCAACAATAATTATTTTTTTAAAATTACGTCTCCGATTGCGTTTTAATTCCGTATTGATAAGCAGTTATTGGGTAAGTTCGATTAAATAATAACCAATTTGTTCCTAAATTAGTGATTTTTAGAAATGCAGTGCACAGATTGAGTGATAAATACAAATTTTAGTTTAATAACTCTCGAGTTGTTGGCGCTTATTTTGTTGTTTGTTTGTATCTATGTTGCTATGACAACACGTTTCCCTCCGCCGGCGGAAAAGTGAAAAGTAAAGCTCCGGCGGAGGAAAAACGAAACTTCACGGCCGCCTACACAGTCGAGTAATGACGGATTTACTGACGTTTGAAGAAAAAAATATTTTTTCTACTACCGTGCGTAAAATACTCACTTTACGCACTCTCTAAGATTCGTAAAATAGGCCTTTTTAATGTACAGTGCGTAAAGTAAGTTATTTTACGCACTAGTGCGTAAAGTAAAGCTGACATATTTTTTGACGTTTACTGACATATTTTTTGACGTTTAGGGCAGTGCGTAAAATAATATATTTTACGCACTAGTGCGTAAAGTAATATAATATTATTTTTATTTTTTCATATATTTTTCGATAGTAGAAAAAATTTTGTATGCTACTCATGTGTAAAGTACCCTTTTTTATTCATGGGATTGTCGCATTCGCCTACGGCTCATGCGACAATATTCCCATTCATAAAAAAAGATTCACTTTACACACTTGTTGCATAAATAACTATTTCCCGAAAAAAGTGTAAAATTGCTATTTTAAAGGTAAGATTTTACTGCTTAATGTTTTGTCTGTTATTCTTAAAGGTTTTTGTGTACCTAAATATTCTGTATACCGTTTTATTTACATACTTTTTTCTTATTATTCAAGTAAACAACATAACATAAAATTTTCGCATTTCCAAGATTTAACGGATTAAGCTACTTATGTAGGTATTGAGTACTTTCAACCAGTATAGATGGGGTAGTTTCAACCAGTGGTTAAATCTACACCATTTGTTTTCTTTCGTTAAAATTTTCTGCTATGGTGATTTTTTTAACGATACAATCATTAATTGTTTATTTTTATGTAGATGTCGACAGTGTATATTAGAAAAACTCAAGGAACAGTCGATGAAAACGCAGTTAAATAGGCTTTAAGAGATTACTTTAAGAAAAAGACATTCATACAGGAGGCAGCACGGCTTTACAAAATTAACAGAGACACTCTTATGTCAAGAATAAAGGCTGTGAAGAAGAAAGGCAAAGAAGAATGTTATATGAAATCTTCTGACGCAAGTATATCTACTGATGATGAAGAAAATAGAAAAGTTCAAAGCAAATATGGTGTCAAACAAGTCTTTTCAATCTCTGAAGAAGAAAACTTAGTAAAATATAATTATAATAAAGGAGTTAGCGTTACATTAGATATGGCCTAACCTATAAACAACTGAGGTGTCTTGCTTATGAATATGCATCAAAATTATCTCCGAATGTAGAATGCCGAATAAATGGGGAGAGAATAAAAAAGCAGGTAGGTTTTAATAATAATAATAATAATAATAATAATAATAATAATAATAATAATTATTATTATTATTATTATTATTATTATTATTATTAGGTATTAGTTATTATTATTATTATTAGGTAAAGGGTCTTGTTCGAAAAATGAGATACAATCTCCCTCGGCTAGCGGCAGTCGCAGCGTAACGTCGAGTAGGGCTACTGCGAATATTACCACTATTGAGGAAGATACCACCAACCCTCCTCCACCGGCTCTTGCTGTTTCTACGGCGACGTAAGTCAATGTGCCTGTGACCACAAGAGCCGGGCTGCCTGGGAAGCGCATGAAGTGGACCAATGAGTTGAACGCCTTCATTATGCGCTCCTACTTTAGAGCAATAGATATGGAAACTTTATGGAAATTTTACAACCTACCAATATGCCATTCACCGTGATTTTGTTGAGAAGTACCAAGAACTGCAGCACATAACAGAACAACGAATAGCTGACCAGAGGAGAACTATTGTGAAGAACAATTTGCTCCCGCCACCGATCATACAGCAGATCCGAGAAGAGGTCCTGGTTGACCTTCAACGAACGACCAATCGGCAGCGCAAGGACAAGAAAACGGTACCCACGGTGAGGACCACAGTGCCGAAGAAGACGTGATTGACATGAATAACACCACCCCCGATCTTGACACCAACACCCAAATTACTGTCGTCGATGAAGTGTCACATGAACTGTCCAAATCACTAGCGGAGTTTGAGGGCACAAACCCAATATGACGACCAAAATTACCGAAACTAAAGACCTATAAAAGAACTAAGGATATTATTTCAGGTGTAAATTGTAAATGCTGTATTAGAAAGTCACGTCACCGACTACAATACGCTTGAGTGTCTTCATTCGCTTATCTATTGTGGAGCTGTAGCAGTACTCCATCTACACGACCAACAAATATATGTACCAAACATCCGTATCAGTAAAACCAACAAAAATTCCTGGTGGCAGAGGCGACTAGAACGGGCCATCGGCACTATTAGGAGTGAGCTTGGATGACTTACAGAGTATCGGAGCAGTGCAGAATCCGCCAAACGCTTAAAAAACCACATTAGAAAAATATTTCACAAATTAGGTATCCACAACATCAACAACATTCATGTGAGCACATAGATCTGCTTAAGCAGAAATTGAAATCAAAATCCAAGCGTCTATCGATATACATCAAGTGCACAAAAAAGAAACAACAGAAGAACAATTTTTATAATAATCAATTCTATAGGAAACTAGGAGCTTCACCTGACAACAGTAAACAATATTTGCCATCCAGACAGGATTTACAGAACTACTGGTCCTCATTGTGGTCAATACTCAAAGACCACAAGAGAAACGCCGACTGGATAACATCCGAAGAAGACCGGTTAAATATTGCGCCATTGCAACTCGATGCAATAACACTTACCCAGTGAAGTTGTCCAAAAGACCGACAATTGGAAAGCACCTGGCGTCGACAACATCCGAAACTTCTGGTATAAGAAATTCTCAAGCATGCACAAAGAATTGACCAAACAATTCACCCATCTCTTGCACAACCCAGAAGACATCCCAGCGTTCCTAACTCTGGGATCGACACACATGCTCCCAAAGAGCTGCCAGACGGATGAACCTGCTCAATATAGACCTATTGTATGCCTCCCCACTTTATATAAGATACTTGCAGCATGTATCACTAACAGAATTTACAGGCACGCCGAGGAAAATAACATCTTGGTTGCAGAAGAGATCACCAAGGGTGCAAAGAACAACTTGTTGTGGACCCTGTGATCCTTAGACAAGCACCGAAAGACCATCGGAACATACATACTGCTTTTGTGGACTTCAGGAAAGCATTTGACAGTGTACCTCACTCCTGGCTTGTCAGGATCCTGCAGATTTACAAAGTTCACCCAATTATTGTAACCTTCCTTTCAACAATCATGAAAGGGTGGCGAACAAACCTACATCTGCAGATCGGTCAAAACTCTATCAGTACTGACGAAATACCCATCTGTAGGGGAATATACCAAGGGGACTCATTAAGCCCGCTCTGGTTCTGCCTCGCAATGAACCCCCTCTCGACGATGCTCAATGAGATGAAATACGGCTTTAACATCAAAGCTAACAGAAACACCAATTACACCATCTCTCATCTTCTACATATGGATGACATCAAGCTATACGCAGCAAATCAGCGTCAAATCAACCATCTTCTCAAAGTTGCCCACAAATTCTCCAAAGATATGTGTATGGAGTTTGGGTTGTCTAAATGCAAAACACTTCACATTGAGAAGGGAATTGTTATAGACGGAGACGTGCAACTACCAAATGGAGAGATCATACAGGCAATGGAATAAGGAGAAACGTACAAATACCTCGGATTTCAACAGGCTAGATTACTGGACCACAAGCAGGCAAAGGGCAGAATCTAGGAGCAATACACCAAAAGAGTGAAATTACTTATGAAGTCTGAGTTAAACGCAGGCAACCTAGTTCGGGCAATCAACACTTACGCCACGCCTTTTGTGACTTACTCTTTTTTAGAAGATATCCAGAGAGGTTGACACGGGGCTTTATGGACCTTACCAACTTACACTCTCGGCAGGTGACAAAATTGCGTGAATTCTTTTACAGGGAAGCCGAAACATCGGGTATACATCGAGTTATATCCAAGACCGATAAGGATTACCCACCTCTGAACCTCGCCTCGCCTGGAGCAGATTTCAATGGAGTTTCAGATACTGAGAACTTCGAACAATGGGCACAAAAGGCATTGCACGGACGACATCATTACGACCTCAATCAGCCTCATATTGACAAGGAAGCATCAAATAAATGGCTTACTAGCGGTACCCTTTTCTCAGAAACTGAAGGCTTCATGATCGCTATCCAAGACCAGGTCATCAGTACTAATAACTACAAGAAGTTTATCATCAAGGACCCCAACACCCGATCCGACAAATGCAGAAAGTGTCAAGAATCATCAGAGACTATTCAATATATAACAGCTGGTTGTACCGTATTAGCTAATACTGACTATCTGCATCGACACAATTAAGTATGCAATATCGTTCACCAGAAACTGGCCAACAAGTACGATCTTCTCAACACCTATACACCGTACTATAAGTACCAGCCACAGAAGGTTCTCGAAAGTGAAAATTTTAGACTCTACTACGATAGGTCCATTATCACCGATAGACTGGTGACGAATAACAGTCCTTCTCGTCGACGTAGCGGTACCGAACACCCAGAACGTTCTCAACAAACATCACGAGAAAATGGACAAGTACGCAGATCTCGCCATTGAGGTTAAACAGATGTGGCATTGCGAAAAAGTGGAAATAGTCCTAGTTATTATATCATCAACCGGTATAGTGCTTAATACCTCGCACGACAGCCACGCCAAGCTGGGACTACCCACCCACCTTCTCTGACATCCAGAAGGCTGTTGTATTGAATACTTGCCATACAGTACGCAAGGTTATGATGTAATTTGAGCCTAAGTCTTTTGATACTTAGTATACGGGATAGGTAAATCATACCAGTTTTAAGCTGAGTACAAAAAGAATAATAATAATAATAATAATAATAATAATAATAATAATAATAATATAATAATAATTTTTATGAGAAAAATAGAAACAAAGAGAGTGGAAATAGCAATATTGACCGAATACAACAAGGGAAACAGCAGTAGAAAACTGCAGAGAAAAACCAAAACAACAACTCATCATTGATTCCACCATCCTCAATGATGTGAAAAAGAAACAAAAGAAGTTATCCTGCTGTTATGTGGACTACCAGAAACCCTACGAGAGCGTACCTCATTCACGGTCAATCAAAGTCCTAGAGCTGTACGGTGTACACCCAAAGATAAGAAACCTCCTAAAACACCTGATGAAAACGTAGAGAACAGTGATACAACTAAGAACGAAAGAAAAACACATAACAACCCCAGAGATCAAAATCAACCGAGGAATCTATCAAGGGGATTCATTAAGCCCTCTATGGTTTTGCATCGCCCTGAACCCCCTTTCAAACATGATAAATAGGACAAGAATGGGTTACACACTGAAGAACAACCAACAGGAACACACCATCTCACATCAGCTATACATGGACGATCTCAAACTGTATGTACCAAGCCACGACCAACTTAAAGAGCTCACCATGCTAGTTGAGATGTTCACCAACAAATGCAAGATTATTAACATAGAGAAAGAAAAAACCAGAGGACAAGGGATAGAATTAGGAAGTGGAGAACTGATAGAAGCAATGACAGAAGAAGACATGTGTAAGTACTTAGGGTATGAACAAGCAAAACTAATCGAGCAGACAAAACCAAAGGGGAGCTGATGAAAGAGTATCTCACAAGAGTTAAAAAGGTCTGTCAAATCGAACTAAATAGCAAGAACTTGGTGAAAGCCCTCAACACCTGGGCAATTCCCATACTCACATACCCATTTGGAATAATAACGTGGACAGCAACAGACCTCGAGAACATCATGAGGAAAACAAGAACCGAAATGACAAAACATAGAAAACACCACCTCAAATCTAGTACCCTACGAATGACACTGAAAAAAAAAGAAGGAGGACGCGGGTTGATTGATATCAAGAACCTACACAATAAGCAATTCAAACTGCTAAGAACATACTTCCATCAAAGAAAGACCACATCACCACTTCATCAAAGTGTGTGCAAAACTGATAACAAATATACGCCACTCAACCTGGCAAATGAAGATGCGCAAGAGAATGAGAAAGTACACAGCAGTGACGAGAAACACCGAGACTGGCGTACTAAACCCCTCCACGGAAGACACTCCTATGACCTGGACCAACCCTATGTTGATAAACAAGCATCAAACGCGTGGTTGAAGGCTGGGGAACTTTTTCCTGAGACGGAGGGGTTTATGATTGCAATTCAGGACCAAGTGGTATGTATATACCAGGAACTACCGGAAGCATATTGTCAAGGATCCTAAAGTCAAAGACGACCGATGTAGAAAATGTCAAGAAAAACCTGAGACCATCCAACATGTCACAGCAGCCTGCAGTCTACTAGCACAAACCGACTACCTACATCGGCACAATCAGGTTGCAGCAATCATCCATCAAGACATATGCCACCGGCTAGGAGTCATCACAGATAATCCTAAGCTCCGGTACTACAAATACGAGCCGAAGCCTGTCAACGATACCAGACAGTACACCATTTACTATGACAGGTCCTTCATCACTGATCGCTGCGTACCGTACAACAAGCCGGACATCATCGTGAGATACAAAGAGACGAAGGAAGCCATCATTGCGGACATCGCTGTACCCAACACCCACAACGTCCTGGCAACCATCGCAGAGAAGAAACGCAAATACGCAGAACTAGCGGACGAGCTAAAGAAGATGTGGAAGTTGAACAAAGTCACAATTGTTCCGATCGTCATCTCAGCCACGGGAATTGTGCCGAAGGAGCTACACAGGAGCTTGGAAACGTTGGGAATGCAAAGAAACATCCTCTTCCTGATGCAGAAAGCCTTTGTTCTGAACACCGCCAGAATCGTGAGAAGATTTTTGAGTCAAGAATAGATGGGAATGCTTGGTGATAACCCGTATCCCACCTGAAGAACCAGGAAACACCTGCTAAAACGGAAAGGAAATAATAATAATAATAATAATAATAATAATAATGTTATTATTTTTCATTTACTTTTTGACAACTTAACTAAACTTTATTTTTAGGTGAGGATTGGCTTTATGGATTTATGTCCAGGCATCCTACCTTAAGCCTTAGAAGACCGGAAATCTCCAGCCTTCTACGATCTACGGGTTTCAAAAAAGATAGAGTAAATGAATTTTTTGAAAATTATTGCTCTTTAATGGAGAAATATAAATTTAATTCCGAACAAATTTGTAATCTAATGATCACAGTCATGAGACCTCCACGTGTGCTAGCTGAAAAGGGAAAGAAACAGGTCAGCGAGTTAGTAACGTTTGTAGGAATAATAACTGCTGCGGGAAGAACTCTTCCGCCAGTTTACGTAGTTCCTCGAATGAGAAACCCCGAAGAGTACATTACTGGAGCACCAGCTTGATCTCAAATTTTAAACAATAAATCTAGATGGATGACAAAGGAACTATTTACAAAAGTATTAGAGAACATTAAAACGAACTCCCACTGCAGTAAAGACCAACCGATTCTGCTTTTGTTGGATAACCATGAATCACATGTGTCGTATCAGTCAATCACGTTTTGCAAGCAAAATGGCAGTTCCCTTCTTTCATTTACTCCGCATATGACCCATCGCCTACAGCCTTTAAATGTTGGTGTGTTTGGTCCATTTAAAGGCTCATTATCGGAGGCATTTGACGACTGGATGCTTTCGAATCCAGGAAAAGCAATCGCTAAGGAGTTTGAGTGAACTATCGAGCATAGCTTTTACCAAAGCCTTTTCTATGTCTAACATCATAAGTGCATTTAAAAAACCCGGTATATGGCCCGTTAATCGCCAAGCCTTTAGTGAAGATGATTTCACCGCGAGCTCAGTGACAGGTCATCGAGAATAAAAAACTGAAGGAGGAACTGATCAAGAAAATGAGCATTTGCATGAAACTAATGATTTAGAACCTACCGCTTCAACGAGTGCTAATGCTAATGATTTTGTTTTAGCAAGATTTTGTACAAAAACGACAAGCATCCATTATATAGGAGAAGTTTAGAAAAAGGATTTGAATAACTACGACATAAAATTTTTGAGGCGCAAAAATAATTCTACCACTTTTGCTTTACCAGTGAACGATGACATAGTTACTGTAGACAGAGAAGATATAAAGGCAGTTTTCTCACCTCAAGAAAGGTCTGGCACTGCCAGGACGGCCTTCCTATTTAAATTTAACTTTAAAGGGTGGAATGTACGATAAGTACATTGTACAATATAGTAATATATTATAAGTTTAATACAGTTACTTTGATTGTTGTTTTTTAATGTAGTTGAAACCTAACCATACGATGGGTTAATGTACCCCACACCTTGGGAAGATTTAACCAAACTCCACTTTTATTTAAAAAATATTTTTCAAATAAGTAATTTTGTGCTTTTTTGTAAAATTATGGTGTAATATACTACTAGGTATGTTAGCGATGAATACATTCCACATTTTAGTTTCATCTCTAAAATGCCAGGTGCTAAATATAAACCGGTTGAATCATGCCCAGGTTCCCCTACTGTTAATATTATTTATGTTTGTATTTATAATAAAAAAAATAATAATATGGGAGGATTTAAAATATTTTTTAGAATCCTAATTACCTCAGCAGCTCATGAATAAAATAACATAACTGTACCTAGTAAATTTATGAAAGGGTAATTTTGTATCGGATCCTAATCTATAATGAAAAAACTACCCATTTCCATTTAATAATAATAAGGTTGGGTGGCCTTTATTGGTTAAGTCCGAATAAATCGGTCAATATTATGCCAAATCTCTATACATAGGATAACAACAAAATTACACCCAGTTTCATTGGATATGAAACACGGTATGACGTTGAATACCTACACATGTGTATCATTGATAAGTTTGTGGATTATATTATTTCCCCAATCTGAATTACATACAAAAGTTCACAAGAATTATTACGAAAAGTCTAATCTACTTAATGTATGTTTCTCTTTGAATAATATTAATATGAATACTAATTTAATAGATTGCTTTCGAGTTGGGATATCTATCCCTTTATGAAAGTAAATTAATGTATAAAATATGATTAAAGCTATATTCTCTATATCCTTTGCCATATTCAGGAATTTTTGCCTTTAAATATTATAACCTTTGGGTATTGTTTAGTAGCTTGATATCAGGTAAGTACGATATACACTCTTTCTAGAGAAAAAAGAACAGTACTTGTAATTTCTGCAAGAGAAGAGGATATTGGGCACGTGACTGCAGAGAAAGGATTGCTGCAGAAAAGGAGAAAAATAGTGAACAATCCAGCAGTGGTTCACCCTACATTTGCGATATTTCCGCATCTTATTCAGCAAGTTCAAGCTTGAAGAAAACTGAATGGATTTGTGACTCTGGCGCAAGTGTTTATATGACAAGTAAACGTGAATGATTTGCAGAATTGAAGCCTCTCTCTCAACCATTGCAGGTCCAAATTGCAAATGACAAAAGGATTGCAACAGCAGCTGGAACCGGAACCATACATATCCAAGCTCTTGTGGAAGGTCAGTGGATAAATCGAACTGTCTACAATGTTCTCTACGTCCCCGAACTAAGAAGAAGTCTTTTTTCAGTGGAAGTAATGACGGATCGTAATTTTACTTTCCATTCGTCGAAAAATCGCTGTGAGTTTCGCGATAGTGACGGAAACTTACCGTGTTTCGGTACGCGAAGCGGTGATTTATGGGTCACGAACTTCAAAGTAAAAATCCCCGGAGTGCAACGTAAGCAACGTCAATAATTCGTTGAAATTGTGGCATGATAGACTTGGTCATGTAAATTGCAGCACCATCAAGAAAACAGCTTATCGGGACATGGTCCAAAATTTGAAGATTAATGACGCTGCAGAATTCTTTTGTGGGCCGTGCCAGTTAGGTAAACAAGCAAGAAAACCCCATAAAAGCCTAAGAAGACCTAGAAGAGATCAGCCTGGTGAAATGATACATCCTGATGTTTGTGGCCCAATGAGCATCCCTTCACTCAGTGGGTCAAAGTATTCCGTCTTATTTAAAGATGATTGCAGTGACTATAGAACAGTCTACTTCATGAAACAGAAATCAGAATTCCTGAATAAGTTCAAAGAATACAAAGCTCTGATGGAAAATCAGACCAACAACAAGATAAAGGTTTTCAGGAGCGATCAAGGAAAAAGGGAATATGTCAATAAAGATTTTGAAGCCTTTATCAAAAAGGAAGGAATGTTGCATGAGTATTCAGCGACATATACGCCACAGCAAAACGGTCGATCCGAGAGGGAAATAGGAACAATTGTAGAAAGTGCCAGGACGGAAACAATAATGTTTCCCAAGAACTATGGCCGGAAGCCGTAAATACGGCAGCATATAAGTATTCCGAATAAAACACCATCAACTCAAGTTGAAAATATGACACCCTACGAAAAATGGTTGGGACGAAAACCAGAATAAAGCACATGAAAATCTTTGGTTGTCCAGCTTAAATGTCAATTCCACCTCAATTTCGCAAGCAAAGGGTCAATAAATCAAATAAACTTGTTGGATATGAAGGACATTCAGCAAACTATAGATTGTGGAATACTGAAAAGAAGCGAATTGAGGTTAGTTGCAAGGTAACCTTCAATGAAAATGTACAGGGTGGAAAAAACAAAATTTACTAACTTTCGAATGTTTCGACGAATGTGAAGATATTCGGCTAGAAAATGTTCCTCTACCAGAAGAAGAAAATATTGAAACTGAAGAAGATAGGACTTCAAGAGGAAGAAAGCTTTGAAAATACGGACGAAGACTACGAAGTTGATGAATAACTTGATGCTACTAACAATGAAAATAGTGAATTAAAACAGCTAAGCGACAGCAACGCTCTACGTCATCCAGATTGTTATTCTGCAAATTGCTCCATTCTAGAACCAGATTCTTACGAAAAGGCTATAAAAGGTGATGACTCCAGTAAAAGGAAAGCCGCTATGAAAGAAGAAATGGATGCCTTAGAATCAAACAATACATGGACTTTGGAAAATTGCCCCAAAGTGCGAAATTGCCCCAAAGTGCGAAATTAATTGACAATAAGTGGGGTTTTCGTGTGAAGACTGACGCAGACTCTAATCCGATACGTTTTAAGGCGCTTTTAGTTACACATGGATTTATCCAAGAAAAAAAGCATCGATTATCAATAAAAATTCGCGCCGGTTGTTCGCTATGATTCGATTCGAGTGTTACTTGCTTTAGCCGCAGAAAAATGCTTGTAAATCGCGAATTTTGATGTGCGAACCGCCTTTTTCTATGGAGAGTTGACCAAAAATGTTTATATGAAACAACCAACAGGATTTGTTAATGAAGTAAAACCAGACCTAGTGTGTAAACTCAACAAAAGTCTCTACGGACTAGAACAATCCCCCAGGTGTTGGAATCGAAAAATTGTTTCTTTTTTAAGCCAATATGACTTTGAACAATTGAAATCCGATCCGTGTGTGTTTATCGGTCGTTCCGAGAACGTGAAAGTTTATCTGGCAATATATGTTGACGATGGACTTTTATTGGCAACATCGGAAAGTGCGATTTGTGAATTAATTAAAATTCTAAAACAGATGTTTAGAATTACTGTAAATATGGATAATAAAAATTTGCAACTATTATGATCCATCCACAATCTTATATATCGCGAGGTGAGCAGATTTCTAAACAGTTACAAGGACGAACATTGGCAGGCAGTTAAACCACGATACACCTACACACGGTATGTCAGCGCGCATGTTGTTCTCCGTCATTGTCCCGCCTGTGACGTCACGTGCGTCGCAAAATTTAAATGTATGTATGCCAATCTTATGGATAGGATTATAAGAACTACGTTTATTTCTTATATATCATGCATATTTAATATGATTGATCATTTAGTGGGGTACATTTAATTAGATTTAAGAATATATTGATATATTAACCCACTGACAAATTAATGTAAGAGTAATAGAAATACTTAATATATCGTAGACATATGTAGCAAAAACTAAAAATGGGTATTTGAAAATAAAGCAGGTCATTATTAATTTTAAAATAATATATTTAGTACAGCAGCACATACAAACATGGAACATGCAAAAATATATACTGAATGACAAAAATAAAGGCATTAAAAAATCACCCAACTATTAATGACTTTTATTATCTGTTTCAATGGGAATTAAAAGAAACTATAAACAATTAATTAACATTAAAATATATAATTTATTAAAAATACCTAATATTATGACTTTTCTTTATAGTTTGTAAATTTTGATACTTTTCGGTCTAATTTTTTTTCACATTTTCAAAGCTTATTTTAAGATTAAGATCTCGAAGTCTAATGCATGTGCGGGTTCTTGACAAGCAAAGGAGAACTTCGTAAGGAATTTTAATATTGCCATCTAGCCTGTTCATAGTTCTTTCGACTAACTTTTTAAATAAGAATTTTCCACTTGCCAAAAATTCTCCATGCATACTGTTAAATTCGAACTCCATTAATTTAGTAACTTGTATCAAATCTTCATTTGGATACAACAGATTTCCCCTTGAAATAAAAGTAAGCCAATTTTGTGACGACTTATCTATTTTAATTTTTTTAGTTTCAGTTCCTGTTCCTAAGTTATATTTTCCCCTAAATTTGTGAGCAGCATATCCGGCTATATATATTAATGCCTCCTCATGAATTCTTGTTGTTAATTCAAAAGTTTCTAATAATTCAAAACCATCAACCATACGGCCTCCATCGTATGGTCTAAGGTGGCCCCCCATGGGGCGCACCTACCATACAAATTTCTACCCGTACCTCTTCCCGTTCTCCCGAAATTAATTATTTAAATGTTTCCTTCTCC